>CM066985.1:50579801-50837554 GCA_033977485.1 Hydrangea macrophylla
GGCTCCAGCACTCAACTGCTCGGCACGATCGAACTCCCAGTCCTCATGGGGACCTACCCGCAACAGGTTTCCATGCTCACCAATTTCGTGATAGTAGATGCCCCATCGGCCTACAACGTCATCCTCGGGAGGCCGACCCTCAACAGGGCCCGAGAAGTTGTCTCTACATACAGCTTGACCGTGAAGTTTTCGACTCCCCAGGGACCTGGATGCTTGCGAGGAGACCAGACCACGGCTCGAAGTTGTTATGTTAGCTCGTTGCGCCGGGGGGCAATCACCGAGACACTGAACGTCCAAGAAATGGACCCCCGGGACCCGAGGGACGTGATAGGGCCTATGGAAGAATTGGAACAGGTTGTGCTAGATCCAGAGCACCCGGACCGCACGATCAACGTAGGCGCATTGCTGGAGCCTGCCTTGAAAGAAAAGTTGATCCAGTTCCTGAAGCAAAACCAGGATGTTTTTGCTTGGAGTCATGAGGACATGCCCGGGATCGATCCCCGAGTAATGTCCCATCGTCTCAATGTCAGCCCAGACTGCCGTCCGGTAAAGCAGAAGCGAAGGGGCATGGCCCCCGAAAGACAAAAAGCTGTAAGTGAGGAGGTCGCGAAGCTCCTAAAAGCTAACTCCATCCGGGAGGTCCACTACCTCGACTGGTTGGCCAATGTTGTCCTGGTCAAAAAGAGTAATGACAAATGGAGGATGTGTGTGGACTTCACCGACCTCAACAAGGCCTGCCCCAAGGACTGTTATCCACTGCCCAGGATAGACCTCCTTGTCGATTCAACGGCAGGCCACTCACTCCTCTCGTTCATGGACGCCTACTCGGGGTACAATCAGATCAGCATGTACCCCGGGGATGAAGAGAAGACGGCGTTCATCACCGACCAAGGCACGTACTGTTACAGAGTTATGCCCTTCGGCCTCAAGAATGCTGGGGCTACATACCAACGCCTGGTCAACTTCATGTTCAGAGACCTCATCGAAAAGTCCATGGAAGTGTACGTGGACGATCTCCTGGTCAAGAGCCGAGATGAACCCGATCACCTGGAGCATCTGGCCGGGGCCTTCAGCATTTTGAGAAAATTCAGGATGAGGTTAAACCCGGCCAAATGCACCTTTGGGGTCTCATCCGGGAAGTTCCTCGGTCATCTAGTCAGCAGACGGGGAATCGAAGCAAACCCCGACAAAATCCAGGCTATCATCAACATGCGGTCTCCCAAGTCAACAAAGGAAGTTCAAAGCCTAGCCGGACGGGTGGCCGCACTGAACAGATTCGTCTCCCGAGCTACTGACCGGTGCCTCCCGTTCTTTAAAATCCTCCGTAAAGCTTTTCAATGGTCGGAGGAGTGCGAGGAGGCATTCCAGGACCTCAAGAAATACCTGGCCTCTCCTCCTCTACTGACGACACCTACAGCCGGAGAGGAACTATTCCTGTACCTGGCAGTGTCACCGTCGGCGGTTAGCTCGGCACTTATTCGAGAAGAGCACGGGATACAGTTCCCAGTGTACTACACTAGCCGAGCGCTACAAGGCGCGGAAAGCCGGTACTCCCGCATCAAGAAATTGGCCTTCGCCCTCATTACCTCAGCCCGAAGGCTCCGACCGTACTTCCAGGCCCATGCTGTTGTAGTACTGACAGACCAATCTCTCCACAAAATTCTCTCTCGGCCAGACACATCCTGAAGGCTCGTTAAATGGGCTTTGGAACTGGAGGAGTTTGAGGTAACTTACCGACCACGAACGGCAAGTCTTTCCTCCGCTAAGTTCCCCTCCGGGGCAAGCTCGGTGGCCTCAGCGACGACCACAGGATCTCTAACGGCCGCTGGACCCTCGCCAGCAGCAGGAGCTTCACCGGCTGAAGGATCTTCACCGACGTCCCAGTAATCCGAGTCAATCCCCTCGTAGGCCGAAAGGACCCATTCGGGGTGATCCCGGGCTACCCGCCGTTTCAGATCATCATAACCTTGGAAGAAGCCGTCGTCAAAAGCTCCATCCAGGGCCGCCGCGAAAGGTGTCTCGGTCACCGCCTTAGCCCGGGCTTCGGCTGCCGCGGCCAGGGCCCGGGAAACCTCCAATTCAGCCAAAGCCGCAGCCAGGTCCGCCTGAGCCGCCCCCAAACTCAAGGCTATGGACTTCGTCTTGCTTGCCTCCACAGCTAAAGCAGCTTTAGCTACTGCCAGTTCTTCCCGCTCTTTCGCAAGGGCGACTTCAGCAGCACTGACCTTCTCAGCCAGAGAGGATAGGACAGACTCTGCGCCCGCGGCCATGCAGCCAACCTACAGCAGGAGAATAAAAATTAGTTAGGCAAGTAGAGAGCGGAGCAGGCCAATGCTCAGAGGGGGACAAAATACTTACCAGATGGGATATGCTATACAGCCACCCTTGGAAGCCTTGGGGAGGTAGCCCAGCGCATGCGTCCACCTGGCTTGGGACAAGGACGGACCTCAGCCTTTCCCGGATCCCATCAGGCCGTCCAGGGGCAGATCTGACGGAACGTCAGCCCTGGGCATGGGCTCGTCAACAGCCGGCCTGTGGGGAGCGGATATCCCCACAGGGTCGTGTCGGGTAGTCGTCCCATGACGAATACGCCTGAGAGGGCGCTCACCACCCAGGGCCTCGGTGGATGGCCTCTTCCCTTGGCCGATCGCTGCCCGAGCGGCAGTTGTGGCGGCGGAGGTGGCCTGTCTCTCCCGCAGCTGGTCCAAATTGCGCTTGGGGGCCATTTCTGCAAAAAGCGAGTTCGCACAGTCAAAAGTACAAGAAACAACAGCAACAGTGGTAGAACCAACAAGTAAGGCAATCCAGATGCTCACCAGGGATGATCGGCAAAAAGCTGGGGGCCGGAACAGGTGGCTCAGGGGAATAGGTCTCGACAAAATCCCCTGTTCGGGACAATACGTTCCAAATGCTAGTGGGCAGCGCTGCTAGCCTCAGGATCCTGGCCTGGCACACCTCAGGGATTTTTGGGGGTTTAGTTGAGCTTGCTGTGAACAGAGAAAAAATTAGTCAGTAAGCCACTGTGTTCCAAAAAGACCAAGATAGCGGACGAAGTTGGAAGGGCGGTCTTACCCCTCAACTCCCTAGCCCAGGATGTCCTCAGTTGGCCTCCCGGAGCCATGCCGCAGAGGCGAAGGGTAGACACCTGGAAGAATTTGCCCTTCCACCCTTTATTATTGCTAGGGCAATTGTCGATAATTTTCCTGCCCGGACGGGCAGAAAAGGAGAAAAACCCCAATTCATTATGCACGGGAAATGGTCGGTGAGCCCAGAGGAAATCCTGGAGGGTAAGCTCATACCCGAACACTTGGGGCCACAATGATATACACCCCATCAGGAACCTCCACCCGTTGGGGGCCAACTGACCGGGAGAGATGTCGAGAAAGATCAGCATGTCCCGAGCCACAGGGTGAAGCGGAAGTCGGAGGCCCGCCATCATAGCGTCCTCAAACAGGGGGACGAACCCCGACTGATATAGATGCGCGCCGCCGGTGTTTACGGCTAGGGCGCAACCATCAGGGAGGGAATACCTCTCCCTGATTCGGAGAAGGTCTCCAGAGCGCAGAACAGAAGAAGTGGACTCACAAGCGAAGACCGCGCGGTCAGTCCCCCCAGGCAACTCGTCGCCCGAACCCCTCGAAACGGAGGCAACGGGGGCCTCACCAGAAGACTCACTATCGGACAAACGAATGGGAATCCTGGCCCCACTTTGGTGGTCGAACAGGGACTCAGGAAGCCGGCCTAGACTGGCACCGGGGGACCCTGACCGATACTGCTCACTCTCCGATCTCGACACGGAATTGAAGCCGGAGTGTTCCATCTCTGGCCCTCCGACGGGAAGGAACTGACACAAACTACGACTCGCGAAGGGATCGAAAACCCCAAACGTGATATACAGGGGGGGCAGAGTTACTAACCTGAATGGTAACGAGTAGACACTCCTCAGCACCAAGTAACACTCTCTTAGAACAGCATAAGAAACACCCGCTCGGTTCAGATGAGTTAGAGTTCCACCCGACTCGAAAAACGCACAGAATCTAAGAAGGAAGAAATCCCACTCCCGCTCGAACCTCACAAGATTTGTTCTCTCCAGCCTCGCTTCGAAATGGAAAAGGAATGGGGGAAAGAGGGAAGAAAAATCAGAAAGTAAAAAATCAAGAAGGTGCGCAGGAGGTGGGGCGAGTGCTCCTTATATAAAGACCCTGAATGGCCCAGATCAGAACAGATCCAGCGGTCCAGAAGATTTCCCGCCCAAACCGTCGCTTCGGTCATGTGAGGAGTCGCCTCAAAAGGCGCACGCATTAAATACGCGAAAAGACGGTTCCGTTAGTTTGCAAACGGTTCGGTTACGACCACGTCTCCACTTGTTAGGATCTAACCTGACCGATGATTGGTTGGTACAGGATAGCAGTGGTCCAGGCCCGAGCAATCACAACTCGGGCGCATTTGCAAGCCGGTCGGGTATTAACCGCCCAGAGTCGTACAGAATTGATAAACAGTTTGAAGGGCATGGTGAAGGAAAAAGTTGGCCTCAAGGACCTTTTTATTGCTGTAAGGGGTGAACTATACAGAAGCCGGGGGCAATTATAATAGCCTTCCCGGTAAAAAAAAAAAAAAAAAAAAAAAATGCCTTCAGGGTCCTTGGCCCTTCAAAGCCTTGACCTCCTCTTCCAAAGCCGTCACCTTTGCCACCAGCCCCTCTATGGTGAGCTCCAGGGCATGGAGGTCCACCCCCCGCAGGGCGGAGTCCATCTGCAGTTCATCACCCATCTTCTCCACCGCCTGCAAACGGCTCTCCATGTGCGCAAGAGAAAAGTCCGACCATGAGCTGGGCATTCGGAGACCGGCGGGTGCTTCTGACCGGCTCCTTTTTGGTTGGGGCTGAGCTTCTTCCTCAACCTCTTTCTCCTTACCCTTCCTGGATGGGCCTGGTGGCGGGCTTACGTCCTCAGATGAGTAGGAATCACTGCTGGTGGACAAGGTGACCGGCCCCTCGGGCAGGCCCGCCCTGCCGGCGGGGCGTGCCCCGGTCGCCATGGATCGAGTATAGCGGCGCGACCCAGAAGCCACAGCGGTAGGAGCTGCAGAAGAAGGTCCGGCACCCGCGCCATCCGCAGGTCTCCCTGCCAAATAAGAGAACGACATACCGGCCTCAATAGCTTGGTCAAGCGCCTCCGTGTCATCGGCAGTAGGGGCAACTCCACGGAGGGCGGCGAAAGCCTGCTTGTAATGCTCGCGCCACCCGCACCATCCGCAGGTCTCCCTGCCAAATAAGAGAACGACATACCGGCCTCAATAGCTTGGTCAAGCGCCTCCGTGTCATCGGCAGTAGGGGCAACTCCACGGAGGGCGGCGAAAGCCTGCTTGTAATGATCGGGATTATAAGCTGCAGGAGGGCAGAGACCGGCATCCTCCAGCCAGTTGCCGGCAACCACAACCCAAGGGTACCGCTGCCAGTTCTTGTTCGGGAAGTCCAGGCCTTGGACAAGGTCCTTTCCCTCGGTCTTGGGGCGGAAGTAGGGGCCTCCATTGTCGATGCCTAATATGTAGCACCTCGCAACGTCGGCAGGCCGGAGGAACAATCCCAGTCGCTCGTTCAGTGCTGATATTCCCCATAGGAGGCGGGCAACGTTTGGGCGGCACTTGTGGAGTGGAATGCGCAACCCCTCAAGCAAGTCGCAAAAGGAGACCGGGAGGGGGAAGCGCAATCCCACGATGAGCAGCAGGTAGCTGCTGATGAGGATGAAGGGAAAGGCTATTTCCTCCCCCTCAATGAACGGGCGGACCACTACATCGTCTGGGATTTGACAATCCTCTCGGAATGCTTTAAGCCCTTCATCTGATGTCAGGTTAATATGCGAAGCCATTTGTTGTAGATGAAAGTCTGGGAAAACGAAGACGGCAGAAAAGATGGGGCTCGGAGTGTTTTGCTCAGGCGACTCAGTTGATGCTGTGTAAGTGAAGAAACAAGGTCGAATGAGTGCTCCTTATATAAGCAGCACGAACGGTTGGGATCCAGTTTGATCAGATGGCTCACATACTCTCCCGCCGAAACTGTCGTTTCGGGTACGTGGGGCATCGCCTCAGAAAGCGTGAGCATTAAATGCGCGACGTGATGGTTTAGCTGCCAGCTGGACGATTCGGTTACTTCTTAAACTGGATGCTTTGAGTCCGAACTATACCTATAACCAGCAGGCGCGTGGCGTTGGGGATCCCGGGCCTGTAGAGTTACCGCTCGGTCGATGTGTCGCCGGGTCATTCCAAGTCAGCCCCGGTCCGGCGGGGGTCCTGATCCTTTCCCGGCCGGTATATGAAAGGCGTTCTTAATTTTCAAATCTCATCTGGCAAGGCGTCATCTCAGTTTTGAAAATGGGGGGCAGCTGATATGTCCAGAAATATTCTGTAGCAGTCCAACCGCCAAGTGGTCAGCTAGTAGCCCTGGAAATCCGGATTTGGATCGAAGAAGTGTCCAGCTGTTGCTGTCCGGGGTACCCGGCAGCTTGGGTATCAGGAGTGGTGAGGCCCCCGGAGACGCGGCGTGAATCATGCTTCCTACAGTTTCCTTGTACGGCTGCAACTCTATTAAGGAAGGATCAGTGATTTCCTAAACCACTTAGGAAACTCTCCAAACATTGTACAAATCTATTGCGATTAGATTAGGCTTCCTAATCTAACAAGCTTACCATGTAAGGGTGGACTCTTGCACCTATAAAAGAGCCCACCTGCCCTCTCAGAGGGGATCCGAATATCAATTCTCTAAAGCACATAAGCGCATATTAGAGAACTCACCATCATACACGCATACACCCGGCCGGTATTACTGGGAGTGCTGCCCATTTTGTCAGCTCACCAGGCCCGCCGGTAATCTGCTAGTGAGAAGCGCACAGACGCACCCGTGGACGTAGGTCACCTCATTAACGGGGCCGAACCACATACAAATTTTTTGTGACTTTATTTTCTTCCCAAGTTGTTCTCACCAATTTTCGGCATCATCATGTAATATAACAGGGAAAATAATTAGTACATCAAAATTAGCTACCTAAATCGTTTACATGCTGAGGTGTTTATGGCAATTTAAAATTAGAAGTAAATCTTTATTTTTTTTTTTATTTTGTATTGAAAGTAGAGTTTTAATTGTCCATCACCTGATAACTTTTTCAGGTGGTTTTTTAGGTGTCTATAACATTACTCAATATAGAAGTCGAAAATTAGTAATTATTATTGCCTCTACACCGCATCATCATATTGATAAGTATGATGAACCAATTATTGTCAAGTATGTGCTTATGAAACTACCATCGAGTTTTATAGTTAAACCTTACTTTAAGAAAAATGTTGGACTAGTTTTCTTATTAAGGTGATATAATAAATTGGAAACTTATTAATTAAATGGGTGAATATGATCGATGCATCACACTATATCAGCTTGATGATCGATGTGGTGTGACGATTCCACTAAGTAATTTCTTCACTGTAAATTTCTCATACAATAGACAGGAAGCACTCATTACTTTTAACATTTTAGAACAAGCATAAATAAAATTTAAAATAAGGAAAATGAATTTTGTGTTAGGGTAAGGAAAATTCTGTGATACATCCCAGTGATTTCAATGTATCATACACACCAATAGTGATTAGCCAACTCGAGTAGTTCAAATAGTATATATTTGGCTACTTAAATTATAGCCAAATACTAATTTTTTACCTACCAAATGACTCTCATGTAGGGGAATCATAGTAGTAAGAAGTAGAAATAATCTTAATATTATCTTAACATAGATACATACCAAAAGTGGAAAGAATTTATCCAAATAAATTTACGTTAAAGCATTGACATACAATGATTTGGAAAATTGCTAGATGAAGTACTTTATATTCTTCAAAATTTGATTTGGAATAAGGAATTAACTTGTTTGATAAAACTGAAAATTAAGTGTTGAAAATTTTAGGTTAAGCTTGTAATTAGGGGTGTCAACCGTTCAGTTCAGTTCAGTCCATTTTTTGAGTAAATCGGTTGGTTTTTAGTCGATTCGGTTCAGTTCGATTTAGTGCATTTTATCGGTTTGGTTTGTTTTTACACTGGAAATTTTTTTTTGAAAACCAGAACGAACCGATCGGCTCAGTCGGTTCGTCGGTTTTCTTGACACCCCTAGTTGTAATGGTCAACAATGAGATGATTTTATATGCACAGTAGGTCGCATTGTGAGATTGTTTTCAGTAAATCTTTTTACTTAAATTTTCAGCAAGTTTTTGACTAATTTTTCAGTTATGTGGTGAGCCTTTGTATAAACACACGGGCAAAAAATTTACTTCTAATTACAAATTTTCAGTTACGGCACTTAATTGCATTATTAAACACACCCTCCTTAATTTAGTGACAATCCAATCCCCATAAAACCAAACCACTTAAACTTTTATTTTCTATCGTTCTCGTAAAGAAAGAAACAACACCATCCAAATTAAACGCGAAGGAGGTTGAACACTCGAGATATGCAAACTTAATGGAAGTGCCTAAAACCCAGCTTGGCTCCAAACAAGTTATACTCACTTTGCGCATCAAAACAAGACATTGATTGTAAACATAAGAAGTAGCAGAAAATTAAAATGATCTATGGCGTACTAGTACTTAACCATCAAGGCGCGCTACTGTGAATTACTGGCCGGTGGCAAAAGCCTCAACCGGAAAAGTCTTGGTGATTCCGGCAAGGCTCTTGAATTGGATCTTTCCGGTGGGCGGGTCATCGACGGTGATCTCATTGACAGGAGGCCATAGCATGAGCTCCTTAGCCTTCACACCCTTGAGCTTCTTGATCCTCTTTTTCTCAACAAAACCAGTAATTTCAATGTCATAACTCACAAGTTTGCTTATGATATTGAATTTGTGCTCAACTTTCTTTTTTTGCACAATCCACATGTACCCTGTGGTCTTAACAAACCCAACTTCAATTACATCAGCTAGAGGAAGGAGTCCCAAAGGGAGTCCAAACTCTTCAAGAAGAGAAATTGCCATTTTTAACCCTTCTTCGTGGCCTTTCTTCACAATTCCTCCTTCTTTCTCTGCCATTTTGATGGGTATTTTTGGGTATTTCTGAGGTGTGTTTTGTGTAGAAAATGTGTGCTTGATTTATAATCAAATGTGGCTTGGACGAGACAAATGTAATTGGAGAAAACAAAATGCGTAGCATTGTATTAATCACCCAAAATCTTGGTTATTTAACTACTAATTACCGGTCCGTTTATATTGGGAGTCATGTCATCTGTTTTGGGAAGATGCACAACTTTATGTTAGTAATGTTGTGTGATGGCCACGGGTCATTATAATTTCATCATTACTGTAAGGTTCACGTGGAACTCACAAAATACTCACAAATATAATGAAAGTCACGTGAATGTGACGATCAGATAATTTCTCAAGGTAGTAGGACTACATTGAATGATAGTAAAACCACTTAATTTTCATTGCAAATACATAGTATTACTCAATTGTATACCAAAATAACCGATGAATGCAACATAGATAGGATTTAGCTGTCTCTCTACATCGTTATAGCATAAAACATGAAAGAACTTGAAAAGATGAAACTCAATGCAACAAGTGTCACCATGCCTCAAGCCATATTTGGCTTTGTATTTTTCGAAAGCGACTACATATATAAACCATACTTGGCATTGTATTCATCAAAAGATGACTTTTTTAATTTCAGTAATGCTATGCTTACCAATTTTCAAATCCCAAATTCATGTTTCAAATGATGTGACAATGGAACCATTATGAGGTCATTTTAATATCCATCAATCAAAATTTTGTGGAATCACTGCCACATCATTTGAGATGTAAATTTGAAATTTGGATTTGGGAAGCATAACATTACTCTTTTTTATAAGCCATTAAAAGAGACTACACTCCCTAGTCACAATTTTCGAGTCCTTTATTATATCTTGAGATGTCCTAATTTTAAAAGCTCTTTGTAAATTCCATGTATTAGAACAAGGGGTGTAAGGAAACCGATCAAACCGACCGAACCGATCATTCTGGTCCAATTCGGTTAGAAAAATCTTCTAGTGTAAAAATTAAACCGAATCGTGAAAGTACTCTAAATTGAACCAGAATCGATCCGTTTGCTTGAAAACCCAACCTAACCGAACCGAATTGAATCATTTACACACCTACTAGCTAGGGACTCTTTATGTTTACACTTTATCATAGTAAGGAGAGTAATGTTGAGCTTTCCAAATTTGTATCCTAAATACTGTTTTCAACACATGTGAAAGTATGCCCTCTTGATTTTTATCGGAAAAAAATATTAAAGTAGTCCAATTATTATTGAAGATAATTTCACTACTACATGCTTTGAAAACCGCATTTCGAATATAAGATTTAGTTAGCATAGCTATCCTCTAGTATAAAACTCTCGCCTTTCATATATTTTGATGTGACCGAAAGTTTTAAACTCAAGACTCAAGAGAAGGGAATAATGGAAAGTGAAAATTCACCACCATAAAAGAAGCTTTGTTGTACTTGTATAGTTGGTACCATAAGGCTTCCCTAAATTTGGGATAGGGAGTTTATAAACATAACAAATATATTACATACAGAAGGAAAGCATTATGCATGTATGCCATAGGCAAATATACATTCACCAAAAGAAACTACATAAAAAACTCCATAACTGCTTTAATGTGTTCATCAAAAGACTAGACTATATTAATACAACACATATATATTAGATATGGTAGAAACGGACCTAAAAACGGACTGTAAAAAGTGAGAAATTATCACATTTTGAAATTTTTCATTTTTTTGTGAGAAATTCTCACTTTTACAGAGTCTGTTTTTTAGATCCGTTTCTTAAGATCCGCTCAGGATCCGGACCGTATATGTGTATACCAAAGACCATATATTATACATCAAGTTATAATGTTGAATGCAACATGTATAGGACTACTTTAGCCATCTCTATAGCATTAAACAAGAACAAAGAAGTTGAAAAGAGGACACTTAAAGCAACAAGAACCACAATTCCCAAAACCATACTTGGCCTTGTATTCATCAAAAGAGACTGCAATAACCCTACAGCTTCATAGACATCCTCATTATAGTTTGTGTAAATATATTGTTTCTCCCACTTCATCCAATTAGATGGCAAATCATGGTTTGTCTCTAACATCTTTATTTCTTGAATTCTCAATCGGAGGACAACCATGTTTTCATCCACTAGGCTACCATCTCGGCGATCGTTCTCTCTCATCTCACTAAAGATCTTTCTCACCGGAGCAAGTCTTCTCTGGCATGGCGATTTGGTCGAGAACCGCCGGCCTATAAGTGGAGGACAACAAAACAAGTTTGCTTCCATTGGTGAAGGTATACGAATTTTTTATGAGGAGGCTAGTAAATAATTGGCAATGAATAAGAATGTAATTAAGCATAAACATATGTGTAAGAAGGCATATATATATTGACAGAAATGGCTAGTTAGGTGTGATGGTTTATACTATTACGTGCCTCTTTTTTTTTGTTCTTTTTTTTTTTTTTTTGTAAGGATACTATTACGTACCTTAGTCATGAATGGTTGTGGCAAAACCGTGTAGGGTACAATTTACTACTTTGTGAAAAAGGTTTTCATTATGGGGAAAATAAAATTTGATTGTAGAACTTATAATGTAATAAATAGGACCTGGTGAAGTTTCGTTCCTATTTTTAGTTTCATTTTAATGAAACCAATATTGCGTTGGTTAAATCAATACCTAATAATGATTTTGAATTTAATAGATTCGTATGCGAAAAAATTAAGAGCATATGCTAGATATTTAAATTGTGTATATATAAATATATAATTCACTTATAAATCATAATATAATTTTAAAGTTTTCCAAATAATCCCTCAACTTTAAGACAAGAGAGACACGCTTTGGGAAGGATACGAAGATTGCAAGGCACTATAAATGATCATTTGAAGTTAATGGACTTGCCAACCGTCTTGGAAGTTGCCTCGGAAAGGAACAAAACTAATTTAATTACGCTAATGAAGGCTCTCAAAAGAAGCAAGAAGAAAAGTGACAAGGAAGTTGAATGTTGTACGTATATATGTGTGGAAATGGGTGTGTAGGATACGTGTAATGCACATTAATTAATTACATTATGGAAGATTAGTTCATTAAATTTTGAAAACAATGATCACTAAAAATCAATATACTAACAAAATCCCATGTCACCTACTAGTGGTAGGCGGATCAAGACTTGAGGTGTTCTACCCCCTTAGTTTTGGGTTTGAGACTTTACATGGGTAAATACAAAGGATTTGGTCAGGGTCTTTGGCCTCCCTAAGGAAGGTCAGGAGTTCGAAACTCCCTAGGAGTCATGTAAAAGCTAGTTGGAGGGATAGAACTCAAGATGGACAATGTCGAACTAAGTGTGGCCGGGTTTAGATCATACCTCTAGTTTGCCTCCCTGATTTACCTGGTCCGTGTATTGTGGGGTCGATGCATGTGGCTGGGGTTTGCCCCATGTTCTACTTCGATTAAAACGATAATAGGTACAAATCCGAAGTCACGGAGGACACGCAGAGGGATTTGTCCTCGTATCCAGAAAAAACATACTCCCTCCGTCCCAAATTGCTGGGCACTTTTCTATTTTGGGCTGTCCCAAAATGCTTGTCCATTTTAAAAAGTCAACACACCAAACTTTTTATCTTTCCTATTTGGCCTTTTTTTTTTCACAATTCCCACAAATCTTAGTTTATAGGGAAACTAAATTAAGGGTAAAGTTGGAAACTAATAATATTTAAACATGAAAACATTGTAATAAATGATGTTCCCTTAAAAAATTAAGTTCCCAAAAGTGTCCAGCAATTTGGGACAGAGAGTATATATTAGATTGCCACTAAATTATTAAAGCTATTGAATCGCCAAGGGTGGTGGTTTAGTGATAATTTGCTATTCTCCAGAGTTCAGATCCTGCAATAGGAATGGACAACTGTTGCAACTGGGTGTCCACTACCTCCTTTGATGGAGCTGGATCAAGCAATAACTTAACCGCCTTGACGGAGCGCTTGCGGGTCTACCACCTGTCTAAGCCCCACCTGTCATTAATTCCCAGTCGATAGGAGCTGCTCACCAAAAGTTATTAGAGTCTCCGGCAAATAGTGACAAACTCGGGTTCCTATTCATAATTTGATAGCGAATAATACAATTAGATATAAAATTGTATAATGAAATTTTTTTTTGGGAAAATACCTTTTATCCCCTGTGGTTATACCCATTTTCTCATAACCCCCTGTGGTTCATTTTATAACACTTAACCCCCCTGTACTACGGACTAAAGTGAGACTGTTAACTTTTCTAACGGTAGTCCCACTTCAGTCATTAGTACAGGGGGGTTAAGTGTTACAAAAATGAACCACAAGGGGTTATGAGAACATGGGTGTAACCATAGGGGGGTAAAAGGTATTTTTCTTTAAAGAGTATGTATAGGAGCTTGGGGGTATTAACGTCATTGCCTTTTTTTTTCCGTTAGAAAAGTTAACAGTCTCACTTTAGTCCGTAGTACAGGGGGGTTAAGTGTTACAAAATGAACCACAGAGGGGTTATGAGAACATGGGTGTAACCACAGGGGGTAAAAGGTATTTTCCCCATTTTTTTTTTAAGATATATAAAAGAATTAAAATCAATTCTTGATAGAATTAAGTGGAATTTAAATATTAAATTAACTTTTCAGTTAATAGCTCAAGTTTGTCTCAATGATATAGTGATACTATTTGTATTTAGTTGAGTATGCAAATATAAAATAAATGTATAAAATATTTGGGTTTGGCCCTTCCTAATTTGATCAAGCCTTAAAACATAGCCATACCTTACAGACTTCAACTCTTATTTCAAGCCTCTATTTTTTGGGGCATTTTAGGCCTTTTCTTAGTGCTTAATTCCAGGTTCCTCTATTTTTTGGGGCATTTTAGGCCTTTTCGTAGTGCTTAATTCCAGATCAAGCAACCGAAAAACAAAAACAAATACCACAAGAATGAACAAACTTTATAACTTCACCATTATAAAAAGAATGAATTAATGTATTTTAAGTACAAATGAATGGCCTGAAACAAATACAAATAAAGAAAAGAAAAACCCCACGTCACATAAAAAGAACGGCAGCCAAGACATCGTTCACTGCGGCGATAGAATGTGATACGATCATGACCGTTGATGCCGGAACACTCATCATGATGAACAAAAGCATCCCAAGAGCCAAACTAGGCCTTGTATTCATCAACTGTAATTGCAGTATCCCAACTAACTTGCATATGAACACATGGTAGCTTGTGTAATATTGTTTCTCCAAGTCCATCCACTCCGCAGGGGGCTCATAGTTTCTATCTATCACTTTCAGTTCATGAATTCTCTTTCTTAGGACAACCATGCTTTCATCTACAAGCTGCCCTCTGCGATCCCAATCGTATGGCTCTCCTCCAGCAAAAACCTTGCCGTTGGATCTTTTTGAGCAACAAAATCCAATTTTTTGCCGTTGTAACACGCCAGTAGAGAATGGAAGAGGTGAAAGTAACGAGGAAGAAAGAAAATTTGTTTCCATAACTATGTAATGTAATGTAACTTATCAGATGGGTAGTTAGAGAAGTAGATAAAGGAGACATTTCTGGTGCCTATTTATAGAGTAATGAATCCAAAGATCTAAGCTCCGGGTTTAATTATCATGCAGGGTTGACATATGGCATTTCTACACATCTTTGGTCTACGGTGCCATGTGTTGGTTTCTGATTGGAGTTTGGGAAGCTGGCTTGAAAATATGGTCGGTGTTTGTTTATATGACTAATTGAGATTATAATAACTTGGCTTTCTTATGAGTCAGAATTGTTTTAAGGGGAAACTGTGAGGTTCTATACAAATATTTTACGGAGAATTATATGCCGCTTGTCAGCACCTAATGTGCACAATAGAGTGAGGTCAACCATGTGGCACTGTGAAACTATGCTTGATTAAACTAATATTCTACTGCCAAACAATCAATGCATAGTTTTTATCATGACATTGTTGATACCATACACAAGAGGGTAAAACAAGCATATTGTATATAACTTGCACGAATCAGAGGGTAAAACAAATACTATAAAAAAATAGAGATACAAATATACATCTCAATTATAAGAGGAAAGAGTCAATAATTTTGGTAAATGATGTGAATCTTACATTGGTTATTGCAAGAGTGAGAAATATAGAATCTATATTAATCATCATACGAAGAATGAGGAGCGGCGGTGCACCCGGGATCGAAGGGATCTTCAGAGCCACAGCAATGCCAGTATTGAAGAACTTTTCCGGAGCCGGGGGTGTCCATGGTGCCTCCGGCATATACACTCTCAAACTTCCTCCTTGTTTCTCCTATAAGACACAAGGATGACAAGAGATGAAACAATATCAGGATATTATTTGATCCCAACAATTGAAACAACATAAAGCATACAGAACGAAACTTTGGTAGTTCACTTTGGTAGTTCATGAACATTCCACCAGAAAGTCAACGGATTATTAGATGGCTCCACGGAAAAACAGCGTCACAGGGCCAATGCAGAATGCGTGGTAGCAAGCAAGAAAAATAAACTTCTGCTTAACGAAACTAAACTTCAACACAATGTTTAATGGTTCTTCTTAAGCATTAACCAAAAGTCATAAAATTACATATAGACACACACACACACACACACAAAAACTTGTATATATTCTTCTTTCTTCTGAATCAGTGTTCAATCTCCTAAAAGTTAGAAGTCAAGAAAAATAATCTGAATCTGTTAAGTAGAGAATACATAGGTATAAAATGGTCCAACTCCATGCGGATTATTCTACAAATTTAACTATCCATGTATTGTAGCGTGAGTTTTGTATGACCTAAACCCCTCAAGCATAACAAGAGCAAACAAAAAATCATGATTCTCCTCTTTATTTCTGACAGCTATAATCTGATCACATTTTACAATCAATGGAAACATAGATGAATACAATGACAGTAACAAAAAGATAAACTAGATCGTGACTTTCTCAAGTTGTTCAGACGTGTTACCAACATAATAGACTGCCGTTGATTTAATTTCGATTGCACGAAGATACAGCCTCATTCTCCTTCGTTTCACTATTATGATCACCCAAAATACAAAGAGAAAACCAACCCAGAGAGGTTCGATGTATTCTCAAAGAGAGGTCAATAAGCTAATGATTCGAGTCATCATCACTGCCTAACAATTTCCACAAAGAGTGTTAGTGAATCCAAGTCCCAAAGTACATGTTCTATTTTCCCACAAATCCGGAAATCCACTTATTTGATCTAATATACAGTAACAACTTCAAAGCAAATGAACTTCCAAAAATCACAAACTACACAACCAAAACACAAATAACAATGAAAAGCTAAAATATTGGCCTTCAAATTCAGTCATTTGACTCATTTCTATGAATTTGATTCTCAGAGTGGGGTTTAATTGTTGAAAGTCACCAAAATTAGAGTATTTCATCACCAATTAGCAACTACCCAACATCCACAGGTTCTATACAAAACAGATACAAGTTATACATATGCATATACATATGTCATATGTGTATACACAAAAGGAATTATATGGGTGAAATTTTAGAAATGGTACCTCCGAAATGAGCAGTGTGATAACGGCAAGCCCGGGGGTGATTGAGCGAAGAATCGAACTGGGTTTTGCAGTTCTTGCAGGTTTTGAAGGTTTGGATTGGTTTTGCTGAGCATCGAATTGGGAATTTTCTGGGTAGTGATTTACTCAAATCAAATCTCGCCGTTGGCCTAAAAAAGAGATGAATTTGATTCACGTTTTGTGGATTTCGATGAATGAGCGAACAACAATGGATAATTGATAACGAATTTGTATGAATTTGTGTGCCCATTTTTGGGGGAAGTCTAGGATTTTTAGGTTCTGATGATTTCGAAGAAGCTCAACGTTTTGGTAAAGTTGGGCGCTGTACGCATAGCGGACTCGAGAGTTGGTTACCAATGCTAACTTACGCCAACAGTTGTCTGGTGCTCGTCCCCTGCGGCAATAATGAGGTACACTCAAGAGCACAGCGGTATAGTGGTGACTGAAAAGAGTGTATTTTTGCTCACCAAAAAATGGTTCACCAATGCTCACCCAAGCATTCCATTGGACAATGTAGTGGGGCCTAGGATTAAACACCATTAATTTAATCATGGATCCTACCGTATTAACCAATGGGATACTTGGGTGAGCATTGGTGAACCATTTTTTGGATGAGCAAACTTATTTTCGACTGAAAATTACTAAATGAAAAAACAATGGCTTAACTACATTTTATACCCTCTTAGTTTGCTTTTTGTGTCAATTTGGTCCCTATAGTTTAGAAAGTGTCATTTTAGTCATGTAGTTTCATAAGTGTGTCATTTTAGTACCTCAAACACTTTTTTGTGACAACTTTTTTTTTGCTTTCAGTGACAAAATTATTCGTCGCTAAAGGATTTATTGAACTTATTTGAAACATTTATGAAACTGCAGGGATTAAAGTAACACTTTCTAAATTATAAGACCAAACTGACACATGTGACAAACTACATGTTGTAAAATG
This sequence comes from Hydrangea macrophylla, assembly GCA_033977485.1. NCBI lineage: Eukaryota > Viridiplantae > Streptophyta > Magnoliopsida > Cornales > Hydrangeaceae > Hydrangea > Hydrangea macrophylla. The sequence continues at coordinate 50,597,400 of CM066985.1, forward strand.
TATTTAACTCAAAAAGAATTATCACATTGTATAAGAGGATTTTTATCTTCTACCTCTGCAACACATTCCCTTTTCTTTTTTCTTTTTATCTTTTTATACCTTTTTTTTCAATACTTCAATTACTAATTGGGAAAGTCTAAAAATGGATCAAGTTCAGTCCAACTCTAACTTTTTATCTGATTCTTGTAACAATTAAGGTAAAGTTTGTTTGATTAAGAATCAGTGTTTTAAAAGAGTTATTAGTCTAGGCATGAACGCTCATGCAGAATTCGGCACTCACCAAATACTTAAATTTGTAGCACAGTTTCACTTATAAATCACAAAACTAGTTCTTTAGTTTCCCAAGCAACCTTTAAAGGCATGTTTGGGAATGCTTAAAAAAATCAAGTACAGACCAGTCTCTTTTTATCTAATTTGTGAAGGAAAAAAAAAGTACTACTTGGTGGTATTTTTTAGTCTGATGCACATGTAACATAATAGCAGCTACACAAACACCAAACTATTAAAATTTGGTGGTTTTTTTTTTTTTTTTTTTTTTTTTTTGCAAAAAACATAACTGATTTTAGTATTACCCAAAAACAACCTGCAGATCACCTTCATTCTTGTGACCTGATATTGAACACCCACAAACTTGTTCCTTGTTACTGTTCTTTGAAGAGACTAAAAATTGTGGGAGCCACAAAATCTTTGCAATTGAGCTCCCCCTGTAGATTGTGCGTCGAAAGCTTTTAACGAATTGCAATGTAAAATACCTTGTGGCTGGTAACTTTGTTGGAATGACAATTTTGGAATATATTTTTCAACAATTGTAGCTACAATATCCTCTTTGTTTTAAACTTATTTCAAATTTGTTTTCTAATACAATTTTCACTTTTTTTTCTAAAATAGCACTTCTTACTTGTCTCAATTTACAAGGAAAAGCTGAAGTTATTTGGAGAAGTTGCATGAATTGGAAATAAAAAGAAACAAGGAAAAAAACAACAAAAAAGCAATCAGCAAATACAGATGCTCTGCCAAAATATAAGCAGCACAATGGAACTGATTTTCTTCACTAGCCAAACGGAGCTGAAAAAACTGTCTAGATATCACAAGTCCAACTGAGACCAAAAAAAATAAAATAAAATAAAAATACAGACTGTAACTAGATGAGCATCTATAAGGACATCTCACTTCTCTAATTCTTTATCTTTTTTCACATTTAGGTACTGATTAAACCACTCTACAAAGCATGACTGCGCTTATAGTGGTAAAATTACAAGATCTAGGAAGCAGATTCACTGCATTCCTTAAACTGGAGCGGGTTCTTCCTTTTCCTGTTCCGAGCTTCTCTCCTCCTCACTTCCTTGACCACTTTTATATCCATTTTGTAACATCTTTTCCTCTGAAGGCAAATTCTTCTTGGCTTTCCTGCTCCCTTCAACTTTCCACTGATCCCAAACCCGGGTTTTGGGCGGAGCTGTTGCATCTGCAGTAGGAGCCACCAATCCCGGCTTGCCATCGTCAATAACCGCATCCACCAACCCATATTCCTTTGCCTCCCAAGCGTTCATAAAATTATCCCGGTCAGTGTCATGTTCAATCTGACCCCAAAATAAATAAATAAATACTTAATAACAATGCAAATTGGATGTGAGTATGAGAATTCACATTGGAGTAACGTAAAAGTTTGTTTTTTGAGAAAGAAACTAAAAAGTTATGTCCTTTCGATGACTAACCTGTTCCTCAGGCTTCCCTGTGACTCTTGATAGTATTTTGTTCAGCTTGACCTTGTGGTACACCATCTCTCTTATTCGTATCCCCATTTCTGTTGCCTGAATTAACACATCAACGAACACAGTAGGATGTAATGAGAAGTTCTAGATATTCACCCTAATAATGCAAAGAAAATATCCTTACTCAAGTAATGTGGACAAATGACATGAACTCGTACCAAAAATTTATGCAGTATTCAAGATGCACCCCCCTCATTTCTTTGTTTTTCCTCGCCTCGGAATAAGGACACGTAACTGTTATTCTTTTTAACTCGAAAATTGATTTTATGAATTCAAGAACGGACAAAGCTTCCATCTGTCATCATATTGACAAATCCCGATTAAGAGGATCGAGTTATTAAGCCTCTATCATATTTACTATTGTGTACAAACACACACCGAAGAAGCAAGTAAGTTTACAAGCATTACTACCAACATATTTACACTATCGTGTCGTTTCTATGTTTGCATACTTCTTATTATTTTCTTCTTCAATGCTAAAGCAGATTTCTGTATAGAACAGAATACAGAAAAAAAAGTCTGGCAAAAGGTTTCCTGCCCAACTGCAGAGCAAATGAGAGAAAAAATCTTCAGTGGCAACAAACAAAGTCATTAATGATGTTTCACTAACTGTAATCCCAAAAATCATAAAGATCGTGAAAAGCGAAAAACAAAAACAAAAACAAAAAACTAAAGCTTCGCCGAAGCAAAGATCACTATATACAATAACGAGTAGAAACGAAGTACTTACTTTGCCCCCAGCAGTTCCGAGTGGTTGATGGATCATAACCCTTGCATTAGGCATGCAATACCTCTTTCCTTTACTGCCTGAAGCAAGGAGAAACGCACCCATGGATGCAGCAAGTCCAAGGCAAATAGTAGAAACATCTGCCTTGCACAACTTCATAGCATCATATATTCCCATTCCTACATGCATTTTCAAAAGAATGTCAGTAAAGAAGACCAATGATTCTTTCGATGCTCTAAAGAAAGTCCACACATACACACACACACACACACACACACACACACACACACACAAACTCTGGGCAGGAACCTGTTATTTTTTTATTCCTGGGCTAATCACTCAGTCTACCAAAACTTGCTTCAGAGGTACACTTAAGCGATTTTTTCCCCATTAAAAATTTCAAACAACAGGGAGGGTGGGAAGAAGTAAGACTACACTGTTTGAGGAAATAACACATTCCAAACCTTCTCAAGTTCAGCCAGATGATCGAGATGAAAACATATCATGTATCGGGCTTTGATGGAGGCAAGTGTGAGTTTTGGTTAGAAGGGATACATTCGGCAGGCTTGAGTTGAGGATTCCTGAAGCCTTTTTAAGATGTTGTGGAGCCTTGTTCACAGGGGCATAACCAGGTTTTTGTCTGATAGTAGTGATCGGATCTATGATTGGAAATATGATTTTCTAAAGATCCTTGAATGTGTCATTCTTTGTCTGTACGGCTGCAAGGGAAGCAATTCTAGCTAATGATAATCGAAGAAAGAGAAAGCACGATGTTGTCGCATGTTGTGGCATGTGTAAGGGTATGCGTGAAAGGATGAATTTTTTATCCACTTCACTCCTTTGTCAAGTTCTCAACAGAGTCTGGGAATATACGCATTTATTTTTGTGATGTTTCTTAGGTTATACCAGTTGCATGCACATTTACTTTTGTGATTTTTTGTAAGTTATACAAGCACCAGTATGAGATCTAATAGCTTCCCAGGCAAGGGTTGAAAGTCACCAAAATTAGGTATTTCATCACCAATTAGCAACTACCCACATCAAGTGGGTACTGAAGCCTGTTTAAGATGTTGCGGAGCCTTCTTCAGAGGGGAATAACCAGGTTCTTGTCTGATAATCATGATCGGATATTCTATGATAGGAAATATGATTTTCTAAAGATCCTTGAATGTGTCATTCTTTGTCTGTATGGCTGCATGGGAAGCAATTCTAGCATACGATAATCGAAGAAAGAGATAGCAAGCATTGTCGAATGTTGTGGTACGTACACGGGAATGCGTGAAAGGGTGAATTTGTCATCCCTAAACTCCTTTGTTGTAAGTGTACTTCTATTTTTGTGATGTTTCTTAGGTAATAGCAGGTGAATGGACATACAGGCATCAGTATGAGATATAAGAGCTTCCCGGGCAACGGTTGGGACTTTTTAGACACTCTTTTGAGAGGATAGAGGTCTCTTTGAGTGATTTGTGAGGGGTCCATTTTCTCCTCCATACACATACATTAGTTTTCGGATGATTTGTGACTCCTTTCTCTTGTTTTTCTTTCTTCCTTTACAACCTTTTGTATACTTCACGTGTATATGGACTGCATCATCCATCTTTGGATGCCTTCTTCATAAAATGTTCAGCAGTTATTTTCCCAATTTGGGTGGTTGTGAAGTTCTTCAACAGATGGAAGCATTTAATATCCAATGGAGTTTAATAAGCAGAATTTGGACATTCACTTTAACTTGGTAGACTTCTAATCATCAGCATTGGACTTGTCTCAGTTAAGCCGTACTTGTAATTCTACGACCATTGAAAACTACAATGGCCCATATAATGTGGTCCTTAGAGTAAAACCATTATGAGGTTCGTACATGTGATTTTTCCTAGTATGAACTAAAGGCAACTGAAAAACTACAAATTCTATTTCAAATCCTCAAATCCTATGTTGGTGTTTATTAGTGGTTTTTGCAAAGGGTTTCCAAGTAGTCTTTGACAAAGAACGAAGTGTCAACTGTCAAGTCACCCATAAACAGATTAATCTTAAGTTTATCCTTACTTCTAACATATGTGTGAAGATAACATGAGATTGGGGACAGAAAACCTGGAAACACAAGAAGCTGAACACAATGAACATGTGAACATACCAGCAGTAACAGATCCACCAGGTGAATTTATGAACAATTTGATGTCTTTTTTCGAATCTTCGGCATCCAGAAATAACAACTGACTTATAACGAAATCTGCTGTCACATCATCAACCTGCCAGTCACCCACAGATTTGCATAAATACTTTGTTTCCACAAGTACTAAAAACCATCTTTGCTTGGATGTAACTATAAGCCAATAGAAATATAGACTCACAATCAGAATTTATAAAATTTCTGTCTTAGGCCATAACTTGACTTGAGGGGGAGAAAGAGTAATGATCCAGCAAAAGAAACTACCAACAGAGACAAATTAAAACTGTATGATTATGGATTGAATGCAACTAACCACCCATCTAAAACCCAAATTCTTAACCGAAAGAACCAGTTTTCCGATATTTTCAAAGCTCAAATTATTGCGAATTGACATTAACTATAACCAAAAAAATTCTAAAACCCAATGCTAAATCCCCATCTGAGAGAACATCAAAATCATACCTACTGTCACCCGGCCGTAAATTCAAATGGGTCAACAATAATCAACATAACCCATATCGCGTTCCATTAATTTTTATATTAGTGGATTGAAGCAAGAAATTTAGCTAACCACCCATCTAAAATCCAAATTCTAAACTGAAAAAAAACAGTTTTCCCATATTGTCAAAGCTCGAATTCGTGCGAATTGGCATGAATAACAAAATTTCTAAGAACCCAATGCTAAATCCCTATCAGAAAGAACATTAACATCATATCTAATGTCACCCGGCTACAAATTTAAATGGGTAAACAATAACAACAAAAACCATATCAAATTCCATTATTTTTCAAATGAGTGGATTAAAGCAAGAAAACCAGCTAACCACCCATTTATAATCCAAATAATAAAAATTGAAAAAACAAGCTTTCCGATTTTCCAAAGCTCAAATTACTGCAAATTGGCATTAATTATAACAAAAGTTCTAAAACCCAATTCTAAATCCCTATCAGACAGAAAACCAAAATCATATCTAATGTCATTCGGACACAAATTCAAATGGGTGGAAAATAATCAAACAAAACCCATATCAAATTCCATTAATTCTCACATAATTACAACACCTGAGAACCCAAGAAGATAATTCTCTGACGAAGAAGCATGTTGGTGGTGTCAAGCTCTTCGAACCTAGGCAGCCAAGTGGCCGATGCAGAGACATCCCAGTTGGTCGATAAAGTGTTGCTTCTTGTAGAGAAGTTCTTGTTCGATGCTTGAACAGATAAGGGTTTCCTTTTACTGTGATTACAAGTACGAGTGGTGGTGGTTGTTGGAATCAATGATTGGTGGGGGTTGGGTTGAAACTGGTTGAGAAAGACGACGCCATGGGTGATGAAGCTCGCAGGTCTTGAAGGTGTCGATGGTGTTGTGAACGTCAAGCAACCTCTCTCCATCTCTCTCTCTCTCTCTCTCTTTACTGTGTTTTGAACTCCTGGAAGAGTATACAGATTGGGGGCGTTCATCTCGATTTGTCAATTCTTGAGCACCTGTTAACGACGTCGTTTGAGCTTGATCTTACATTATTTTAGGTTAAATTTCATTGACCTCCGCATGAAATTTATGGTATTGCAGTTCATTCTCTTTATTTGATATAATTGTATATCTATATTGCCAAACTTTTTTTTTTTTTTTGATACTTACCTAGATCCGGACTGGATACACACACCCTACACACACACGCACACTCCAGCCACAACTCAACCTCAAAGCCTCATAATGGCCCACAGCAAAGTCCAACAGAGGCCACTCATTCGGACTTAAGAATAAGTGGGGACAAGTAACTACAATCTCCTATAGAGATTCGACCCTCTCCCTTCCCACTGGAAAGAGAGAGACTAAGCCAATTGGACTACAGCCCCACTCGGCTCCATATTTCCTGTTTGCACCTAAAAATACACTTTTTAAGTCAAAGTTGCTTAAGGCCGATTGACTTTTTATTCGGACTGCCTCATGAGACCGATTGCAAAATTGATGACTGATTGGTTAAAAGTTGATCGGACTAACCACTAGTTGATCGGGCTAGCACCATACTCAATAGGGCTGATCACAATCGGGTTGACTACATTCAGACTGGTTACCATTTGATCGGGCTGAGTATAATATACAAATTCGGATTGCCTCATGAGACCGATGCACATGATTAATTATAGCCCGATCACATTAAGGTTTTGGTCGGGCTAATGGCCATTGAAGAGCATGATCGGGCTTCACTATATGGTCTTTTAAATCTTCCAGCTTTGTACCGATGGTGGGCCATGGTCCTCAAAGTGGCGTGCACACAAAATGTACACCCATCAACTTGAAGTCACCATTTGGCTTAATAATATCCAAGACATGGTGGGCCATCCTTAATGATGACCGTCATGCTTGACCATTACATAATTTGGTCACTTTGTTTGACCAATTTGTAAATAGGGTCCTTACTTAATTGGTCAATTTAGCATTAGTCCTTTTGATCGGACTCAACTTCAGTAGGCTGCCAGTCTATCGGGCTATGTCTTCATTTGGCGGCCACTCTATTGGGCACATGGGTAATAGTTTGGATCCCATTTGGTTTCATTTGTTGATGATGTCATATTATGGTGGGTCACCATATCATAATTCATTTGGGCTGCACTCTATTTTGATGTTAATTAATACGGCCACCTTTACATCCAGCCACTATTGTTAACCAAGAGGAACAGGTTGTGGCCCGATGAGGAATACTTGCATGTATTTGTTTTCAATTCAAACACATTAATTAGAGGTCAATATGGAAACAAATACACGTTAATGGGAATATATTTATCTTGGCACAGAAGTTACGGACTGGTTTGAACTTTCATATCAAGATGAAGAGAATTCTTGCTAATATTATCGAAATATTGAAGATATTATCATATTTTATCTGATATGGTAAGATATTATCAAAAAGGAAGGATAGTATTATGAGGATTTTAGGAAGATAATATCAACCAGTTTTGGGAAGTAATCTTTTACTTGGAGGGGAAGTCAGCCGCACCAAGACTAAATATGGACCACGTTCAAGGTGCAGATATATACGTGTATATATATATATGTATGTATATATGTGAAGATATGGCAACTATTAGCAATTTATGGAAATAAACAGGTATTTTTACCAGATAATTATTATTCATCAGATTTCCTACCTTATCTAGAAGACCTCCAAGGCCGCTATAAATCAACGGGCAGGCCAGAGAAGCAAAACCCCCGCGTCACTTCGACAAACCGCATTCAACAGCGTTCTTAGAATTCTTAGGATTAGCTTTTAGGCAAATGAAGCAGTCCTTTACTTTCTTAGCATTTTAATTACTCTCTTGTAATTTCTCTTTTACATCAATTAAATAAAACATGCTTTTATTTAATTCCTTCTTCTCTACTTTTCATCACTTGCTAGACTTATATGCTTCAATACTGTCTAGGGACTACAGGCCAAGGGTACTTTCCTACTTGGCCATCACAATCACCTGTTAGAAGTCAGATTTTCAAAACCTTGTGTATCACTCACACAAGTGATTTAGGAAATTTTGTGTTTATTAGTTTGGGTCTACCTAACAAGGCTCTGGCACGCCCAAACCGAAAATATAGCAAACAGTTTGGCACGCCCGGTGTGACAGCCAAGTGATGAGCCATGCATACACTGAAGCATGGCTACACTTCTACAACAACCAGATTGGTTGGCGGAATGAGTCAATACGCCAATTTCGCGAAGAAATCTATCGTCTCTACAACGATGGATATTAGAATGAAACTGGTCATCTTTATAATGAGATAGACCGTTTTGAGACCGACATGCGATTTTTTAATCAGGAAATCGGCCTCCTCAAAGTTTCGAGTGGAGCTGATGAACCGCCGCCCGAGGGAAATTCGTTCATGTCTCTAGCCAATTTTCTATACGGTGACTGGTGAAAGAAGCTACTTTGTGACAACATTTATCATGCTCTTGAAGATATGAAGGCGTTCTCGAGAGAACAACAGGCAAAGCTTAGCCGATTTGAAGAAGGCACGAAAGCAAGCCTGGCAATACTAGAGGCTCAAGAGCAAAAGATCGAACAATTTTTAAAGTCACTACAACGGCCCGAGAAGGCCGATGTTACCACTCTAAATCAAGAGACCGATGTCTCTGGTCATCTTGATCCACGCTGTCCAAACCGCTCGGGGGGCAAAACGGCAAAAAATTAAATAAAGAGCCGAATAATCTTATATCGGCCGTAGAGCCCCTCCCTGATGTTGAAGACGGCGACGAAGCACTCGGGGGTAACGCTAAATGAGCCTCATAATTTTGTTGAGCCCGAAACAGTAGAGTGTGGCTGGACGAGTAATCCTGTATCGGCCATAGACCCTCCGGTTAATGAGGAGGACGATGATGAAGACCCCCTTGATGGTGAAGAAGACGGTGATTTGGCACTCAGGGGGGCAAGTTTCACCAAGACCGATTGAAATTAAATTGGTCCATGAAGTTTTTGAACATGTTCCTTTGAGGAAACTCAGCCTCAAGGAATTGTTCAAATTTTTCGATCTTGTAATAGTGACCGATTATATTCTCCATGCTAGGCCAATTAATTATTTGGCTGAATTGATCTACATCCACGTTGGCTGTGTGGATATCACCAAAAATTGAATATTATTTGGTGGTTATTTCTGCAACAATGGTATTATCAAAAGACTGAAAAGTTATCAAGACCGAAGGTGTTCGGTCTAACTAACAGTGCTATTCGGACTCACAAGACCGATAGCAAGAGAAATAATAATAAATAAAGTAATGCTGGAAGGAGGCTTGAGATGCTGAATCGGACATAGAGGTCGATGGTGTAATTAGTGTCAGAAGTGCTTGTGTAACAGTCAAGTGGTGGAGCCCGATTATATGAGATTGTTCCAAAGTAATTACATGTCTCAACCAAGCTACACAGTGAGGTGTCAAATGGTCAAGCCCGATATCAGTCTAAGGTAATTGGTTTGGAAAGAACATGGCTATTCAAAATTCAAGTTTTTTTCATGGCTCCATATTTCCTGTTTGCACCTAAAAATACACTTTTTAAGTCAAAGTTGCTTAAGGCCGATTGACTTTTTATTCGGACTGCCTCATGAGACCGATTGCAAAATTGATGACTGATTGGTTAAAAGTTGATCGGACTAACCACTAGTTGATCGGGCTAGCACCATACTCAATAGGGCTGATCACAATCAGGCTAACTACATTCAGACTGGTTACCATTTGATCGGGCTGAGTATAATATACAAATTCGGATTGCCTCATGAGACCGATGCACATAATTAATTATAGCCCGATCACATTAAGGTTTTGGTCGGGCTAATGGCCATTGAAGAGCATGATCGGGCTTCACTATATGGTCTTTTAAATCTTCCAGCTTTGTACCGATGGTGGGCCATGGTCCTCAAAGTGGCGTGCACACAAAATGTACACCCATCAACTTGAAGTCACCATTTGGCTTAATAATATCCAAGACATGGTGGGCCATCCTTAATGATGACCGTCATGCTTGACCATTACATAATTTGGTCACTTTGTTTGACCAATTTGTAAATAGGGTCCTTACTTAATTGGTCAATTTAGCATTAGTCCTTTTGATCGGACTCAACTTCAGTAGGTTGCCAGTCTATCGGGCTATGTCTTCATTTGGCGGCCACTCTATTGGGCACATGGGTAATAGTTTGGATCTCATTTGGTTTCATTTGTTGATGATGTCATATTATGGTGGGTCACCATATCATAATTCATTTGGGCTGCACCCTATTTTGATGTTAATTAATATGGCCACCTTTACATCCAGCCACTATTGTTGACCAAGAGGAACAGGTTGTGGCCCGATGAGGAATACTTGCATGTATTTGTTTTCAATTCAAACACATTAATTAGAGGTTAATATGGAAACAAATACTCGTTGATGGGAATATATTTATCTTGGCGCAGAAGTTACGGACTGGTTTGAACTTCCATATCAAGATGAAGAGAATTCTTGCTAATATTATCAAAATATTGAAGATATTATCATATTTTATCTGATATGGTAAGATATTATCAAAAAGGAAGGATAGTATTATCAGGATTTTAGGAAGATAATATCAACCAGTTTTGGGAAGTAATCTTTTACTTGCAGGGGAAGTCAGCCGCACCAAGACTAAATATGGACCACGTTCAAGGTGCAGATATATACGTATATAGATATGTGTGTGTATATATATGTGAAGATATGGCAACTATTAGCAGTTTATGGAAATAAACAGGTATTTTTACCAGGATAATTATTATTCATCAGATTTCCTACCTTATCTAGAAGACCTCCAAGGCCGCTATAAATCAACGGGCAGGCCAGAGAAGCAAAATCACTTCGACAAACCGCATTCAGCAGCGTTCTTAGCATTCTTAGGATTAGCTTTTAGGCAAATAAAGCAGTCTTTTATTTTCTTAGCATTTTAATTACTCTCTTCTAATTTCTCTTTTACATCAATTAAATAAAACATGCTTTTATTTTATTCCTTCTTCTCTACTTTTCATCACTTGCTAGACTTGTATGCTTCAATACTGTCTAGGGACTACAGGCCAATGGTACTTTCCTACTTGGCCATCACAATCACCTGTTAGAAGTCAAATTTTCAAAACCTTGTGTATCACTCACACAAGTGATTTAAGAAATTTTGTGTTTATTAGTTTGGGTCTACCTAACAAGGCTCTGGCACGCCCAAACCGAAAATATAGCAAACATTTCCTAACTTCAATTCTTCATTTATTCCTATCACGATTTCTAATATGTTTTTTTGATGTTATTGTCACGCTAATACTATATTTGGTACTGATAGTGTTAAATATTATGTATTACTTTCTTTCAAGTACCATTCAAGTAAAAACAAAAGAGTAATGCTATGGTTCTCAAATTTTAATGTCAAAAGTGTTTTTTAAATAATGTGGCAGTAGGGTCAGGTCTTATACAGTGCTGCCAGTTGAATTTTGATTATAAGTTATTTACCTGCCCCACTGCCATATCATTTGGGAAGCACTTTTAAAATAAAATTTTGAGAAGCATAACATTACTCAAAACAAAACTATACACTGAATGCTCGTTATGTAATGTTACTATATTTGGTATTCAGTTTTGTTTTCTTTATTCGAGTAAATCTAATATATATATATATATATGAAAACAAAAGCTTTTGCTTTTAGCACCTAAGCGCCCATGTGGCACACCTCTATGAAAAGTAGTGTTAATTGACAAATTAAATATTAAATCAAATACCATAACTATGTCTTTGTATAACATTTATATTTGTATAACATTTAAACTAAATTAAATTTATATATATTTACAGATATTAATTAGGATTTAAAGTTTACAACTCAAAATTTAAAATTTATTTCTATTAATATAAACATCAAAAAATAAATATCACTAAATATATATATATATATATATATATATATTTGACTATTCAAGATTTGAGAGTTCTACTATCTGTAGGACTCTAGGAGAATTTTTGTTTTTATTGGAGAGAATAAAGTCAATTTTGAATTTGTGGAGACAAATTATTTGCAAGATATGGGGAAAGAAAAATGAATAATTTTTTGTTTTTCCAATATTGTGGAAGGAGGGAAAGGGTTGGGTGGAAAATTTGGATTATGTATATATATATATGATGTGATTGGATTGATATATTTATAGTTTTATAGGAAGAAGTGGCTATCATTCTTTAAAAAAAAAAAAAAAGGGCTGGAGCATTGTGCATTCTCTCATGAACAAAAAGGTTAGTCTTTTATATAATTATGTATTATTTCTATTTTGTAGTTTAATTTATTTATTTATTATAATGAGTAATGCTACAGCTCACAAATTTGGAATATTTCAAGTGTCATAGGACTGATACCGCATGCAGTGATCTATGGTAATACGACAATTATCACAGCATGTGGTATGTGGTGTGGTATGTCGTATGACTGTCACAGTATATGGAAACTAAATTTGGGTTTAAAATTTGAAAAACATGATATTATTTTTAGTATACTCAAACAAAATTCCAAAGTTATTGGAATGACCCGGAAATTAGAACGTCTTTTAAAAATTTATTTTCGCCAAAAAAAAATACCAAATTTGAGATTTTGCAATATAAATTTTACGTATATGTGTGTGCGTGGTCGTGTGAGTGACCACATGGAATAATCTCCCATGTGTTAACTTGGTGACCAAACAAATTTAAGTGCTCAGTGTGTGCGTGTGTTGTGTGTGTGATGTGAGTGTGTGTTAGTGTGTGTGTGTGTGTGTGTGTGTGGGGGGGGGGGGGGGGGGGGGGGGGGAACCAAGTAATCTAAGGTTATATATATACACTACACCTACCCCCTCCCCCCTCATAATTCTCACAACTCTCTCAGGTACATAGATAAATACACACATACAATAACTTTTATACACACATATAATTACATACTCGTTTCAGTGAGCATTTGGTCAATCAAAGTTTGATTTCTTATTTGGGAATCCTCTGCCATTATCATAAATTCCTTTTGGGTAAGCTTTCTGTCAAGATTTCATAAATGAAATCTGTTTATATAAACTATTAATATATGTATATATAGATCTCATATATATACAATTAAGGGTCCAAAAATAGCAGGTAGAAAAACTGTAACAAAAACTTGTTTTCCTTATATCAAATGAATGTTATTGACCCCAAGATGCCATGTTTCAAGTTTCATGCGATAATTTATAATGGTCGCGACGAACGAATCATTTGAAGTTTCGAAAACTAAAACTTTTACTTTCTATATAGTGATCTACCGACATCGGATTTGATCGCGGTTTTAAGTGTAGAACTTATAATTCGGTTAATTACAGTCTAAAATAGTAAATTTACAGTTTTTGGATATTTTTATATAGTCCCTATAGTTAGGTGTATTACAAAATTACCCCCAAACTTTAAAAAAAATGGTATTTTGGTCACTATGTAATTTGGTACAATCATTATAAATCTTTCATATTTCTGTAATGATATTATGTGTTAATAAATATTATTTTATAATTTTGTTAATTATAAAACTATAGAATAGTAGTATTATTTTGCTATTTATCATCAATCGATTTAAATAAAGATTTAATCATTCTAAATAATTGTTATATTATATTTATGTAAATATGAAAAAATTACAAAAAAAAAAAAAAAAATCATTATGGCAGGGTCCAACTAGTAAAATTAGTTTCAGATTTAAAGCCTTGTATTCGGGCATAGATTTAGAATTTACAGTCTTTGTATAACTAATTTAAATTTAGTGTTTTAACTTTAAAAAAATTCATAACTAATTATCTGTAACTCAAAAAAATACGCCGACGATTCCTATAGTCTTAGAATAGTGCCTGGTACTCTATTAAAAGTTTGGAGCCGATTTGACACTGGCCAAAATATAGCTTCTTCGTAGGGCCCTCGTTTATCTAAGAAACCCCATTTGTGAGATAGAAATTGCCACAAACTCCAAATTGAGCCTAGTTAGTGGTGTTTGACTCAGAATAGCATAATAATATCAATAGTGAAGGTTTTATACAATTTTAGAAAAATTACCAAAATACTCCTAAGAAAACTTTAATTACTGTTTTACCCCTACACTTGCGCTTTTGCTTATATGTTTAGCTCTTTTATCCTATTGATGTAGGAACTATCTCATTATTAAATTCCTAAGCTATCAAGGTGAGTGATTCATATTCTTATTGCTGATTCTACTCCTCTAGAGTGAATCTGATTCTACATTCGATTGTTAATATTATGTAATTGTTATTATTCAATTGGGAACATTGTCGTTTGGTTCCACTGAAACAGGTTTATGCTCATTGTATGTCATAACCCAGACTTTCTATGTTATCATACAATGCATTCATTTATCCATGTACCTTGTTATTCAGATTTTATATGCCATTCGATCAATTATTCATTGTCAATTACCACTACAACAAATTATAAAGTATAGCCAATGTATGCGATGAATTGAGCCCGACTGTAGGGTTGCCTTTGATCATTGTGCGATGTAATAAAAGAATGTGTGTGTGAGTGGGTGGTTGGTTGGTGTGGACACGCGGAATTCCACCTCTTTTTGTTTTTTTTGTTGGAAATTGATTTGGATCAAAGAAAGAAAAGGAACGATCTGTTGAAAACAGATACAAAATCGCCACTTGGTCGAAACCTAATTTGACTCACCCAAATGGATAAAGGGCACCGGCCTTTCATAACCAAAGAACTTGGCTCGAGGCCTTGGTACGAGAGAGGAAAGAGCCTTTGTCACGACTAAAACACCCTCAACTCGCCCCGTCTCTCGACGGGCCTCAATTAGCATCCAAATAATTATCTTATACTATGTATGGTTCGATAATTAATACTATGATAGTATATTACATCACGCAAGAGTTTTGAAATTGAAGATCAAAAGATAAGATATCGTTCATAAGATCTAAGCCAAGTATTACGCAATGCAAAGTGAAAGATCACACAAACAAACCTAGAAAAAATCGTCTAATCATATATCAAGTAATAAAGTTTTCTTAATCTAAAGGGGACATGAATTGTTCTTGAAACAAATAAATCAAAGGAAACAAGGATGCTTAGCAATCTAGAATGATGCATGTTAATCTTTGAGAAAAAGAAGACCTCTTGATCCTCGGGACGGATGAGAAAGGAAGATTAGATCGAGGGAAATCATGGACGTATGATCCAACTCATTCCTTATAATCTTCTTAGATTAGGAGCCACAAAAGCCCCAAATCTTTGCATGAATGCAATGTATGATCCTAGAATGTGCAAAGGTAGTAGTGTGTTTTGCGTTCATGGATTCTTAGAATGACTTAGAAGTCTAGAATGTGTATGAATTAATGAAGGAAATCATCATGGGATGTGTATAAATGTAGTATGAACTACTTCCTAAGACATGAGCTAATTTGGAGTGCATGTAAGCATCAAATCAAAGGATGGAAGTAAAAGTGTGCTTGCTGTGAATAGTGGACAGAACAGTAACATGATCTTTTGGAAATTGAAAAGAGGGGTTAGGTATGTTTTCAATGCATGATTTTTTATGGAGATATTCCTTATTGTGTCTAGAACACAACTCAAAAAGCCAATATTTAATAACTATCACAGATTGAGATAAGTCATATAAACAATAGAGGTTATTCAGAAACAGAGTCCGTACTGTCGACTAAAATGTTAGAAAATCTTAGAAAATGAAAACAAAAGATATAGAGGCCCATATTATACAGAAAATTCCCTAAGACGTTGAAGTTCAAGGGACAAATAAGTTGGGACCACTCTTTTTGGAAAAGTTTTCTGTAAAACAAGTTGAAAGTCAACCTAGCTGCTGTGATAGCAGAGGCAGAATGTTTAGAAGGAATGTTTGGACAAAAATGGACCCCTTTCAAGTGCTTCCAAGTCAAGCCAAAAATCATGGGTGTTATATAATGATTTATAAAGACTTTCCAAGTGGTCTTGCATTCATATGTTGAGTATTGAACTCAAAATAATTCTTTGAAGTTAAATGACTCACTGTTTTGAAGGTTTTGAGAAAACAAGGTTTATTTCTTGAAATCAAAATGAGGGGTTTAAGAGGGGGTTTTGAAATAGAGGTTTTGAAAACATTTTTTCAATACTTAATGAAGATTATAACCACTTAAAATGTCAATATCAAACTCATCATCAAGAACCTCCAAGATTATTGGAAAAGTATTATTTCCATTTTAAAGACAACTTCATGAATACATAGGAATGTATTGAAGTTGAAATCATCATCTATCAAACATGTTTTTGAGGTGAAGAGCTACTATCCATAAGGATTCACTCACCTCAAACTTCATGTCATCATCTAGATGATGATAGACTAGTGAGAAAATAAAAAAAAAACAAAAACAAATGAGGTAAGAGAAGATGAACAACAAAGTAAGAAAACAAGTATATAAACAATCAATAGATGATATTCAATGATGTATTGGACTTGTAGCTTGATGTTTCACTCATATGTGGTGACATTGGACATGGAAGTAGCTTCCTCTCTCTTAAATGCTCACTAAAATGGTGGTTGGGTGTATTGAATATGAAGTAAATGGAAGTAATGAAGTAAAAACAAAGTTTAGAACTCACTCTTTTGTTTGGAAATCAAAGAAGGAAACTTCTTTTCTCTCTACACTAACCTTATCTCTACAACTTTTTCTCCAAAATTTTTCAAAGCTTACATTTGACACCCCCAAAATGAGAAGTCAAGGGGAGTTTATATAGGCCAATTTGGGGTGGTTTTGGGGTTTTAGAAGTACTCCCATTGGTCCCAAACATCTGTGAACATAGAACTACGTCGTTTTGGTTTTCAATTAATCAAAATGAACCCCCCAAAAGAAATTACAAAAATGCACCATTCTGGAGGAGAGTGCCACAGCAACACTGGGCCTGTACTGCGGCGGCTGTGGGCCAGTGCCGTGGTGGCACTGCTCCTCATTCGTCCAGATAATCCTTTTTAGGCCCCCAGAGGTTTCGGTATTCGCGAAAAGGCCCTATTTCGTCCGAAATTCACAGAAAATGCATACGAACTCCAAATTGAGGTTGTGATATACCGTTGGAAAGGTAATTGAGTCTAATTTTCATAACAAAAAATCAGAGATAGGTCACTTTGAAAAGTTTTGCGATATTCGTGATAAAAGCCCATTTGATCGCCTTTTCCTCCTTCAGAAATTCATAATAAATTCGTTTTAAGTCCAAAAATTATGTGCGACATACCGTTGGAAAGCTATTGACCTCTAGTATCTATAAAAAATATTTGAAAAATGATGCAGTGCTCCGGTTTCAAAGTCAACTTTTGGTCAAACTGGTCAAACTTGGGATTCCCGGGAAGTTCTAGAAACCTCTAGGAGCTCCCAGGATCTGACGTTTTCGTTCAATTTTCTTTAAAACTCATTTTAATATTTTCTGCATGATCTAGAATGATCCCAGAACTTTTCGGCGAATTTGGATGATTTCGGTCAAACCTTGGTCAAACTGGTCAACGGGGACTTTCTGGGAACTTCCGGGACCTCTGGGGGTCTCTGGGAGCCGA
Organism: Hydrangea macrophylla; assembly: GCA_033977485.1. Lineage (NCBI taxonomy): Eukaryota > Viridiplantae > Streptophyta > Magnoliopsida > Cornales > Hydrangeaceae > Hydrangea > Hydrangea macrophylla. The sequence continues at coordinate 50,615,124 of CM066985.1, forward strand.
CGATTTCATCCGGTCTTGCTTTATAACTCATTTCATTGTTTTTCTTACAACGTAGCGCGTTTCTAGAACAATTGGTCCGAATCCGGGAGCGTTCGGGCTTTTAGGGGTATTTTGGTCGTTCTGAGCATTTTGAGAGATAGAACTAACTTCTAGGAGTCCTTTTTGAGTCTTCTTCGATCATTGTGAACCACCAAGCTATGGGTCTCCTAAATCTGATAGCCGAAAAAATGGGGTGTCTACAGTTTGCCCCTCTTTGGCTTGAACTTGCGAGGCAACGCATGCCGCAAGCGAGTGCCAAAGCTTTGAAGAGACAGGTCTTTTGGAGGCTATAGATTTAGGATAAAAAGCATTGCAAAAGATGTAATGATAGAAAACATAATGCTGGGGCAAGGGCTGGTCGTGCTCTTCGTGAGCTGCCTACGTATCCCAAGGGGAATTAGACCAAGACGTAGTTCAGGGCACAACGGAACAAATTACACATGCACAACAAGTCAGGCGAATGCTATGTTATGAGGATGATATGCAATGCATGGATGCGATACGAATTGCGTCCTGAGTCCTATCATGTTTAGTGTTCTGATCTTAGTATGAGTTGGTGTGGTGAGTTGTGTGCCACCCCGAGTGGACTTATGTTATGCTAGTGTTGAATCTAATGCAGTGGTTGATCCTGATAAGGATGCCAAGGTGTTGAAGACTTTGGGTCTCGGGCAAACTTCTTAAATTACGGGAAGTGTGCTTTGTAAGTGAAATGGATCAAACGCAAAGTTTTAGAGGATGACAACCAAAGGTGACTGAGGGATTTTATGATAATCGATAAGTGCAAAAGCTATGATAATAGACAAATGAGAAAGCTCATGATAATCAAGAGACACAGAGTCGTGGAACGACGATGCTTCATCTTCGGGCGATGTTCTGGTTGTTCCCGATGGTCGATCTTCGGGAGTCGGTTATGCTTTTTGCTACTATCTGTTGGGGATAGTGGGAACTAGTATCCTTCCATATTTGTCCTCGGTGGATGACGTAGGATTCTCAGAGAATCTCTCTTTTTTTTATCGGGAACCAGGACCCATCTCTGAATCTCTCACGGTTGATCAAATCTTTGGGCGCTCAATCTAAGGGTTTCGTCGGGGCCTCCAGAAGCTGATATCTTTCTGTTTCTATCCTCAGGGGATGATGTAGGACTCTTGGGGAATCTCTCTTAACTGTTTCTTGATCGGGAATCGGTATCCATCTTTGAATCTCTCACGGTTGATCAAATCTTTGCATTGGTCGGCTCGAAAAGCCGATTCAGGCCTTCGGGAGCCGATATCTTTCTGTTTCTATCCTCGGGGGATGGTGTAGGATTCTTGGAGAATCTCTCTTAACTGTTTCTTGATCGGGAACCAGGACCCATCTCTGAATCTCTCACGGTTGATCAAATCTTTGCATTGGTCGGTCCGTAAAGCCGATTCAGGCCTTTGGGAGCCTATATCTTTCTGTTTCTGTTCTCGGGGGATGGTGTAGGATTCTTGGAGAATCTCTCTTAACTGTTTCTTGATCAAGAACTAGGACCCATCTCTGAATCTCTCACGGTTGATCAAATCTTTGCATTGGTCGATCCGAAAAGCCATTTCGGGAGCCGATATCTTTCTGTTTCTATCCTCGGGGGATGGTTTAGGATTCTTGGAGAATATCTCTTAATTGTTTCTTGATTGAGAACCAGGACCCATCTCTGAATCTCCTACGGTTGATCAAATCTTTGCATTGGTCGGTCCAAGAAGCCGATTCGGGCCTTCGGGAGCCAGTATCTTTCTGTTTCTGTCCTCAGGGGATGAGCCGAATCTGCTAGGGTTAAAATGAATCTTTTGGGGATAAAGCCTCATAAATCTTGACTAAAATGGGCCACTGGGGCTAAACGGGATCACGAACGGGCTAAAACGGGTCAGAACGTGCTGAAACGAGCTAAAATAGAGCAAATCGGGGCCCGTGGGAGCAGTGTCGTAGCTGCACTGGGCCACTGCCACGGCGGCAATTGGCCAGTGCCACGGCAGCACTGGGTGGTCAGACTCCATGTTGTGTATATCTCGGGTTTTTGGGTATTTCAAGCTCATTTTTGTCATTTCGAGGTGCTTTTGGAGCTAAAGTCCGTCAAAATGCAGCTTGTGCATGCTCAGGTGAGTAATCTTTCCCCATGATCGAAATTTTAATTGGTGTTTTGGTTTGTTCCATTTTTCAAGAAGAAAGTTTGGTTCTAGTCTTCCAATTTCTTGCAGATCCATGGCTTCGAGCTCAAGGAGACTGTCTAAGAAGGCCAAGGAATGAATGAAAGCCGAGGGCCAAACCCTGGACTTGATTTTACAGGACCCCCAACGTCATCTTTCGACTGCGGCTCTAGCAAGCCTAGTATGTGAAACTTTCGACAGTTTAGGACTATTTTGTGCATTGTGCTGGTTGTATGAATTGTAGTGTGCTCCTAGAGTTTGTTGGAAGCTTGTTTTGTGCTCATATGTTGATTTTGTGAATTTTGGACTTTGGGTGGTGAATGGTGATTTTGTGCTCATTTTTTTTGTCGTATTTGATGTGTGCAGGTGCCGGAAGTGACATTGAAGGGCCATAGTAGCCTTACTCATGCTTTTCTGTGGTACACCCAACTCTCGCCTGCCGTCAAGAGAATGGTAGACGATGCCGGGTTTGGCGGCATTGTCCACCTAGTTTCAAAGAGTATTAACGATCTGGCACATTTTTACGCTCTTGCTGAGAGATGGTGGGACACCACCAATACTTTCCACCTACCATTTGGTGAGTTGACAATGACGCCTTTCGATTTTTCCATGATTAGAGGTTTGAGAGTTGGCGGGAAGTGCCTGATTCTGGACTACTTCTATGAGATTGATCCCGAGGTTATCGAGATGTTGATTGGGGCTATTCCTCCTAATCTGGAGAGGCACTGGTTCCCTTGTGGCTGGCTTTACCAAGCTTACGGCAGAGGGAATCATAACCTAAATAATTCTCAGCTTTTGAGGGTATTTCTTCTGTATGTCCTTGGTTGCTCGATCTTCGTGACACGGAATGACGGGGTGAGCTTGAGGCTTCTTTCTTGCCTGGTGACTATTGGTGAGATCCATTCTTATGACTGGGACAGTGCTACCTTGGCCCACCTTTACAAGCATATGGGTGAAGTTTCCCAGGGTGATGTCAAATCGACGAGAGGATTTTGGTGAGCTTGGGAGGTATGTTTTGCAACCTCTTTTATCTTCTGGCTTTTTGATTTCTATACTTCTTGGGTTTTCTGATTTTCCCTTTGTCTGTTCAGCTTTGGAGCTTTGAGTACCTAAAGATGTTAGCTCCTTCCCCTGCTGATGAATCAGTTGAAGATGAGGACGGCATGGCTCCTGTGCCTTTGTTTCCCCGGGGCTTGAGATGGAAGAGGGATGTTGTTGGGTTGAAGAGCGGGGCTCATCGAATTGTTCTCCTCAGAACCTTCTTATCTGGGCTGACAGCTGCTAGCGTTGATTGGACGCCTTGGGAGTGTGTTGCCTATGCTACCCCAGAGGAGATACAGGCGGTCAGGCCCCTTTTCTCTTGCCGACTTCTGATGGAAAGTACCGAAGGCAGGCAATGGTTCCTTGGCGAGCGAGTGTCTCGGCAGGTGGTTGGCGATCCGAGGTATCGTGTCCCTCATAATCCTCCTGTGATGGATGCTGATGACCTTTCTGGTGATGCTTTGTTGGCGGCCTTAGCTGGTACTGATGTTTAGGATCACTTTCTCTCTGAGACCGGCTATGAGACTTACCGTGGCCGCTTCCTGATGCCTAACTTCCCACTTCTAGATGTGAGTTTCTTTTACGCTTTTGTCTATATCTGTTGCCTATGTTTTTGACTTATCTTTTCCCTAACTTGTTTTGTGCCTATAGCTTCGCGAGATGTACAGGAGACAGGTTCTCCCAGTTTCTGATCCCATCTCTCCTTGGGATTGAACCGTTAATGTTTTGGGTGCAGATGGCTCTCTCCAACTCCCCCCAGGTTATGGAGGTGCCACAGGTCACATGTGGGTATCCTACCCAGTCAGCAGGCGTCCTCAACGTCCCTTGGAGTTATGCTGAGGAGGTCCATGCCTTGGCAGCTAGCATACGGTCTTTGGTCCTCACGTGAGACCATCGAGTATGTCTCTAATTTTGCGCTCCTTAAGGTTATGAGGTCCTAACCCTAATTTTTCCCTTGACTGATGGATGATATGCGGCAGTTTGCCACAAGTCAGATGGCATCCTTAGTAATTTTCTGACTTGACTTCGTTTTTGAACTTTTTGTTGTTTCTCTACTGATTGCTTTCATTTTGTTTGTGTGTACAATATCGTGGGAGTGGTGCCAACTCATCAAGGACCGGGCTGAGGTGCCAAGGTGGCAGGAGGAGGCCATCGCCGACGTATACTCCGGGTGGCCCGACAGAGGACGAAGAAGAGGAAGACTGAGGCCTCCTAAGCAGGGATTTTTGTTTTATCTCCATTTCATGTTTTCAATTGGGTTGTACTAGTGAATAATGTGACTGTTGGACAATGTAAGGCGATGTGTAGGATGATGTGTAGGATGATTTATCACCCTTGATAGCGTATTATGATGTTTTGCCTTTCGAGCCGATAGTTTCTGGTTTGAAGGCGCAGTTGTGTGCTTGCTTTGGTTGGTGGTTGTGCATTGTGATTATGTGATTGTTGATGTTATTGCGATGAGCAGCCTTATGATAGTGAGTGTGTTTGCCTTGCAGGTGGGATAGTCCATGAAATGGGGAGGTGCTGCCGAAATTTTGAATTTTGCTAGAGCCACGACAGAAAATATGGCATTGTATGATCCCGCTCAACTCACAGATTGGCTGAACATCACGGATGGTGTGGAGCGGATCAACCTCTTCAGCTACGGTCTGAACGAGCTATTCTCTCTTCGCCAGATGGCTCTGAACACTGAGTTCATGCGTGCCACTATTGTTCACTAGGACCCGGTGAACCATGTCTTCAATTTCAACGGCCTGGAGATATGCCCCCTGTTTGAGGAGTTTTGTGCTATCCTTGGCTTCGATTCTGACTCTGACCTGATTCTCCCTTCTGTTGATACCCCCAGTCCCACACGAGGCTTGGCTGAATACCTAAACTATTCCACTACTATTTCCCGCCGTCTAATTCATGGTGAGGTTCTTGACATTACTTCCATCATCGCCCGGTATGCTAGTCCTGGGAATCCTAGCGTATATGATGCTACCCGGGAGGTCGCTCTGATATTGTGCATAACTTTGCATTTTCTGTTCTCGAGTGCTTCCATCGACTTGGTGCACGTGTGCCTTGGGCTGAAATTTAGCAAGAATCCCATGGCCATGGTTCTGGCAGAAACCCTGAATGGTTTGGATCGCGCTTTTAATCAAGGAATGCTTCTTCTTTCTAGGGCGCCTTTGGTATTACAGGCTTGGCTCTACGAGCGACTTCAGTTATGGGCAGGTAATGTGTCGCCAGTTTATTTCTGCAGGGCTCTGCTTCATCCTCATTATACTACTGCCGATTGGGTTGGCATGATGGGTGCTTTATCTGAGGCCGACATTTGCTGGATTGTGAGGCGTTGGGGCCTTCATGATATGACCACTAGTCTCGGGGATTACCAAAGAGTGTGGCTGATGGGCCTGAGAGAGACTTCTTTCTATCATCCTCGCCGATTGGCCAGACAGTACGGGCGAGTTCAAGAGGTCCCCCGAGGGTGTACTGAGAGGGTCTTTACTTTCAGAGTCAGAGCCATTACTATTGCTGCTTTTATCAGGGGCTGGGTCAGTCGAACAAGAGCCTATTTCTAGAGACCTTTGAAGAAATAAAAGACATAATATAAAACTAGACTTGATTGATTCTGCTCCTCTCCTCCAAGTGTCTTTGATATTTGGGATTGCTTTCTGAAAGAACTTTTTGTGTTTTCATTTATCCCTGCTTATGTAATATTCAAAGTTTGTTTATCAGTGAACCTTGGTTACTTGGAGAACCTTATTTAATGCATTTTCTAAAAACATTCGTAGTATTATTTTGATCAGATGTTTGCTTTTGGTACTTGTTTGGGCATGCTAGGATGATTAGAGGCAAACGAGGCAGGTGGCCGAAGTTTGCCCCTAGTTTGGGATATGTATGGTTGTGAGGAAAACGAGGTAGATGACCAACATTTGCCCCTAGTTTAGAAGAGGTTCAGGCAAACGAGGCGGGTGCCCGAAGTTTGCCCCTAGTGTGAAGGGTGATTTCTGAGTTATGGTAAGGACCGCGATTTTATTTTTCTCACATGCTCATAATTTTGCCTAGGCACCAGTTAGGTGATCTAGAGAGCTCTTTTCTCTCTTTTGTTATTGCTCACTTTGGATTTAACTCTAACTTTTGCCTAGGCGTCCTTTCGGATTTTCGACTTAGCGAGCCATCCTTCTTTTCTTTTTTGAAAGTCTACCTGCGTACCCCCGAACGGGGATCAGGTCCAATGTAGTTCTGGCCAAAGTCTTGAAAGAAAAGGGGTTGATTATGATGATGTCGACCGAACCGATGCGGTTGCCTACGTATCCCCGAGCGGGAATCAGGTCGAGCATAGTTCAGGGCAGGGCTTTGAAAGAAAATTGGTTTTGGGGAATGGTCAAGCATAGTACTTTTTGAGGCGATTCATGTTAATTGGTTCTTTGAATTCAATGCCATCGAGGTCCATAAGGTAGGTTGCTCCTCCAGAAAGGATAGCTTTGACAATGTAAGGGCCAACCCATTTGGGTTTGAACTTTCCGCGTGGATCAAAGATCAGGGCTCGCATTCCTTAAGGACAAGGTGGTGCTTGACAATTTTCCTCGGACGAACACTTTTGTTGAAAGCACAGTGTGGATACCGGCATTTGGGCCCACATTTAAAATGTTTTTTCAAATTCAAAGTTCAAAATCAAAGAGTCGCCACTTAATTTTTTAGGAAAATTAAGAAACCATTTTGAAAGCAAACTGATTTTTTGCGAAACCAAAGATAATCTGGATTCGGGGATTATGGAATGAAAGAGGAAGGAGCACGGTGGACTAAAACACCCCCTTTCATCCTATCTCGTGATAGGCCTCTACTCATCATCCTTTTAATCTAATTAATAATCTAAGTGTGCCCTCAACTAATACATATATATAAATAATACATTACACAAGCATGTTGAAAAGGGTGCAAGATTGCTAATGACAAAATATCATTCATAAGCCACGTAATTCAAGTAGCACGCAACATAATATGCAATAGAGAACTAGAGAACATACCCGGGATCCAGCTTGGAATTTGAACATGCAATGCATACATATAAAATAAACCTAAGAAAATGTCTCTAATGCATATAAACACATAAGGCAAGACCTAGTCTAAGGTGTCGCGCATGGAGTCGAAAATCGATAAAATCAACAAATGGAATAAACTAGAGAAGAGATGAGAAATTGTACCTCAAATGCGCTACAAAACAAAGATTAGTCCACATGCCTCACATAATAATATGATATCAAACAATCAACCATAATCCTCTAGCTTAGATCTATTAAGCATGAAATCCAACTTTATTCAATAGCTAGTTCTAATCATAAGCATTAATGTACATGAATGAATGAATGTGAACAAGAATAAAACATGGATTTATTCACTAATTTGGATCACTTAGCCTCTGGATTTAAGCTAAATTATCATTATTCAAAATATGATTTGGGTCCCAAGACATTAGGAGACCATTTGAGTTGAAATAAATAAGATTAGACAAAAACAGTAGCAGTTTTTTATGAATTACAGAGAGCAGACCAGATCTTAAAAAGTAGAAACACCATACTTCCAACGGTTGGATCTTAATGATTTTTGGATATGATATGCCTCTGTGAGTCTAGTTTATAACCCAAAAAAGAAATCAAGGTTTGAACGGTTAGATCTCTGGGAATATGGAAAACACTAGACATCACTCAAGAATCCGCAACTCTCTGTCCAGAGATCATGTACGATTTTCTAAAAATAGAAAAAATGAGAAACACTTAGATCTTTTTAGGGTATCTTCCTAACACATTAAGGTACTTACAAAAAATTATTAGAGACCCGGGAAACTCCATTAAGGTTCTGATTTATGAATTTCAAAATGGACTTGCTGTTCTAAAATTTTGGACAGAGAGTTGCATGTTTTGAAATCATAAGACCAAACTATCTTAGGCATGGAATTTCATCAAAACAAAAATCACAGAGGTACTTAAATGGGTTATAAACATCCTCCAATTGGTCTCATCCATTTCCAATGAATCATGACTCTATAAAAAAACTTTGATCACAATCGGTTTATGGATTCACTGCACCTTTGTTAAGTTGATGTTCATATTTCAAACCAAACTTAATCTAAGACTCTAGAAAGAATCTAGATCAAGTATGATTGTGATTATTTAAAAGTGAAAATGAAATATAAGAGAGATTCATGGACTTAGCCTTAGAACATCTCCTTCATAGACCTCATATTGAGGATCCAATAAGAGCACTTCTAGGTCTTACTCAATCCTATGAAATTAAACTAGACCAACATCTAAATCCTCTCTCAAATGAATGATCCTTGATGAATATAGATTTAATTCTCCTCCCAAATTAATGGTCCTTGGAGACTAAAGAAAACAAATCTACTCTAATCTCCATGGAATATAGTTATGAATTCCATAAGATTCATAATAAAGAGATCCTAGTCATGAGTTGATACTAGTATCTCACCAACTATGTGTAGATATGACCATGATCAACTTTAAACTCCATATGAGTCATAAGATCATAGGAGATCAAGGGATCAACCAATTAAAACAAGAAAGACTCAATGGAAAATATGCATAAAATTTGTGAATCTTCAAAGGAAGATTGAAATTTAGAAATCAAAGTTCACTTTAGAAGAAGGACAAACTCCTTGAAACCAACCCAATTCATTTAAATCCAAGATCCATTTAGATCCAAATTAGTGAATTACCATGAGATTCAATCACAAATTCTATGTGGTGTGTGATGAAATGAGGTAGGAAGAGAGGTTTTGAAAATGTGTAAAGTTCCTAGATCTAAGAATTTGTGATTGAATTGCCTAATTCTACCAAGTGATTGAGAGGTTACCTCTATGACCTCAAGGATTTCTTCTATCTTTGTGAAGTTCTTCCAAAATCTTAAAATTCTTCTTAAAATTCTTCAAATTCTTCAAGAAAACTCCTCTTTTCTTCTCAATTCTCTCTAATGTATATATATGATTCTTGTATCTCTCTCTCTCTTTAGATTCAAGTATATGTGTGTTCCAAAATGAAGATGAAAGTTTGTTTATATAGACCACCAATTCAAGGTTAGATGGGTAAATTCGGGTGAAAACCCATGTGCAAAGTTTTCTTCTAGAACATGTGAGAAAAGCAGTCTGTTACAGCTCGCGGCACTCGATGGCTTCCGGCGGCATTCGCTGAGTGCCGGGCGGCAAACAGAGAGTGCCGGCGCGGCATTCAGTGAGTGCCGCCGCGTTTGCCGCGTCCCGGGGCTAACTGAATTTTGTCTTTCTTTTTTTTAATTTTCAAAAATATGTTGATGTAAACCAAATTTTAAATCTATATATATATCTATATTTGTACTAAGATCCCCCATGTGCATGGTATCACCCATGTGCATGGTATATACTTAATTATACTACTTTCTTTTTGTATTTTTTCCTTTTTCAAAATCTTTTTCATTTATTTTGTCCTCCTATTTTCCTCCAAGGAAACTCTTTTTATTTTGTTTATTATCCCTTTTTTAAAAAGAACAGGTTCCCAGACCGGGTTTCTCTTTCTCCCCGAATGCCCAAATCCTCTCCTTTTTATTTTTATTTTAACTTGAAGAACATCTTGAAGATTTTGAATTTCTTAGAAAATCTTCGAACGTCATGGTCATCGTCATCATCGGTCTTTGAGAGGTAACCAATCCCTAGATTTGACGTTTGGTCAAAATTGGGGTGTCTACACACGGGCTATCCTCTTTTGATAGATTCGGACATGGTCGACTGCCGCTAGGCACTTTTCATCTATGAGAGCCAATTCTTCGTACCTTTCCTTTAACCAATCTGATTCCGAAATTTTACATTCTTCTATCACACGCAAGGACGGTAGTTCTATCTCGACTGGAAGTACTGCTTCCGTTCCATATACTAGTGAGTAAGGAGTTGCTCCTGTGGACGTCCTTATCGATGTTCTGTATCCCCAAAGTGCGAATGGTAGCTTTTCATGCCAGTCTTTATAGGTATCGGCCGATTTTTGTAGTATAGCCTTGACATTCTTGTTTGCAGCTTCAACTACCCCATTAGTTTGTGGTATGTATGGTGATGACTTATGATAAGTGATTTTGTATTCCTCAAACAGATCTCTAACTTCGTCCTTAAAATGACTACCATTATCTAAAATGATCTCATGGGGGACTCCATAGCGATAGATGAGGTTCTTCTTGATGAACTTGGCCACTTCCTTGGCCCCCAACTTGCTGTTGGATGCAGGTTCTACTCATTTTGTGAAGTAGTCAATGGCCACCAAAATGTATCGATTACTGTTTGAGGATTTTGGAATGATTTTACTGATGATGTCGATTCCCCAGGTCGAGAATGGCCACGGGGAGGTCATACTATAGAGCAGAGATGGTGGTACATGCATCATGTTTGCGTGGATCTGGCACTTGTGGCACCTTCTCACTTATTCACAAAAATCTTTCTCCAATGTCGTCGAGTAGTACCCTTGTCTTACGATCTTTTTGGCTAGCATGTGACCATTCATGTGTGGACCGCACACCCCTTCATGTATTTCTTCCATCATTCTTCTGGCGCACTTTCCAAACAAGCAAGTTAGATTGTGACCATTGTATCCTTTCTTCAATAATTTTCCCCTGCAAATGATGAACTGTGCCGCGAACCTTCGAATTGCTCTTTTGTCTTTCTCAGAAGATTCTAGGGGATATGCCCTCTTTTCTATGAAGTCCCAAACATCTTGGTACCATGGTCTTTCGTTCTCTTCTTCTTCGATTGCGGCGATTGTGCTGAATGAAGGCTCGTACCTTTGCTCGATTATCAGAGGCATCATTTTGACTCCCATGGGGATTTGAATCATAGAGGCTAGGGTAGCCAATGAATATGTTAATTGGTTCTCTTCCCTGGGTAGGTAAAAGAATGTCACACCTTTGAACTGCTTCTTGAGCCCATCGAGATGGTCATGATAGGGTTTCAACCTTTCTTCTTTCACCTTCCACTCCCCCTGGCTTGTGACACAATGAGGTTAGAATCCCCAAAGACATCAAATTTATGAATTTTCAATTCTATGGCTGCTTCCATTTCCAAAATGCATACCTGGTATTCAACAGTGTTATTGGTGGAGTTATAATTGAGCTTGACTGCCAGTGGGGTGTGGTCCCCATTTGGTGACACTAGAATCATCCCTACTCCGTAGCCTTTCATGTTGGCTGCTCCATCAAAGTACAACTTCCACTGTTCTTCCTTAATTTCCATGATATTCTCGTCCGGGAACGGAAAATCTCCATTTACTTCATAATTAATGGCATGTTCAGCAAGATGTTCAGCTATAATTCTCCCTTCTACCGATTTGCTTGTCACATACTTGATATCGAATTTGGACAGTAGAAGTAACCAACGGGATATATGACTGGTCAGGGCAGGTTTTTCGATGAGGTATTTTAGAGGATCCATGCGGGATATGAGCACAACTGGGAAGGCCAGCATGTAGTGCCTTAGTCGGCGAGTGCACCAAACCAAGGCCCAACATGTTTTTTCGAGGATAGAGTAGTTGAGCTCATACCTAGTCATCCTCTTGCTAAGGTAATATATGTCTTTTTCGGAGTGGCTTTCTTCTTCTTCTTGGGCTAGCATGCAACCCATGGCATTTTCGAAGACAGATAGGTAAAGGAATAAGGGCTTATGAGGAGTGGGTGGTGAAAGGACGGGAGAATTTTGAAGGTAGGATTTTATTTTTTCGAAAGCAGCTTGGCACTGTGGATATAGCAATTTTTCTTACCCACAGCTTTTTCTTCTAAAGTTATTTTAAATTTCAAATTCAAAACAAATAAGTCGCCACTTAATTTTTAAAAGGAAAATTAAGAAACCATTTTAAAGCAACTGATCTTTTGCGAAACCAAAGATTAACTAGGTCTGAGGATTATGGAATGAGAAGGGAAGGAGCCCATCGGACTAAAACCCCCCTTCTCATCCTATCTCGCGATAGGCCTCTACTTAACATCCTTTTAATTGAATTACTAATCTAAGCATGCCCTCAATTAATACATAGATATACGTATACATTACACAAACATGTCAAAATGGTGTAAAATTACCAATTTATAAAATATCATTCAAAAGCCACGTAATTCAAGTAGCAAGCAATATGATATGCAATAAAGAACAAGAGAACTTACCCGGGATCCAGCCGCGAATATTAAACGTGCAATGCATGCGATTTAAATAAAAACTAGGAAAAGAGTCTCTAATCCACATATATACATTTAAGGCAAAATCTTAATTCTAATGTGTCGCGCATAAAGGTCAAGAAAATTGATAAAATCAAGAAATTAAAATAAATTAAGAGGAGTTCAAGAAATCATACCTTAACAGCGCTGCAAAACAAAGGGTTAGTCCACATGCTATACAAGATACGAAGTTAGAAATAACAACCCTGAATTTCTAGCTTAAATCTATCAAGTGTAATTAAATCTAAAGCAACCAAGTCTTAATTATAAGTATCAAGCCATATGGATGAATATGTACATGAACAAGAATAAATCGTAAAATACTCGGTGATTTAGATCACTTAAACTTTAAATTCAAGTTTAACTAATCATTATTGAAACATGGTTTGACTCTTGACTCATGAAAATATCATCTAAGCCATTATTCATAAGATTGATTGAACTTGCAGAATTCTGAAAATTGCTGAGAGCAGATCATGACTTTAAAGAAATAAAAGGCATGGTTTCCGTGGTTTGATCTTGATGAATTTTGGACACAAGATGTCTCTGTGTGTCTAGTTTTTAACCCCAAAAAGAAATCAGAGTTCCAACGGTTGGATCTCCGGGAATTGGACAAAAACCAGACATCACTCAGCATTCTACAACCTCCTGTCCAGAGTTGTACGATTTTTTAAAAATATCAAAAAGATCAGAAATGCTTTGTTCTTTTTAGGGTGACTTCTTAACACATTTAATCTACTTAGAAAAAAATATTTTGGGTCACAAATACTTTATTAAGGTTCTGATTTACTTATTTCAAAAGAGTGTTACTGTTCTGAAACTCTGGGCAGATTGTAGTGACTTCACAAAACTCATGACCAAACCACTTTAAACACGAAATCTTCTTACAACAAAAATTACAGTGGTAAAACATTGTGTTATTGGCACTTTCCCGTTGGTTTCATTCAGTTTCAACGGTCTGATTTCGAACTAAAAATCTTTGATCAAAATCGGTTTATGAACCCACTGTTTTATTGTCAAGTTCAACTTTTATTTGTTAACCCCAACTATTAGACCATGAAGTTGGACTTAAACTAAACCATTTTCTCCTACCATTTGATGGTCATTGGAGGCTAAAGACCTTCATATTTGTTGATTTCAAATGAAGTATGAATAGACTTCATGAAATCTTAAGATAATGAATCTAAACCATGGAGATGGGCTTAGACTCAAATTACTTTCTCCTACCACTTGATGGTCATTGGAGATGAAGACATGACTAATACTCATGAGCCTTCAAGAATCTCAAGAGAGAAGCACAAACAAACATAGCAAATACTCATAGGTTTCAAGAAATATGGAGGGGATTCCATGAAACCTTATGTTGAAGAATCCTAAACCATGGTAGGGGTTTATATTCATTTACTTGCTCTTATATAAAGGATGATCAACCTTGACTCTCATGGGGGAGCACAAGCTCACATGGAATCAAGGGATCCAACTCATGAGATTCAAGTGAAGTATGGAAGACTTCCAAGAATCCCAAGAGAGAAGTATAAACAAAGAGGAAGAAAAGAAGGAACTAAAAGAAAAGGCAATTAAAGTTTGCAAGTTCCCTAATAATACTTCTAAAACAGGGTTAATCAAAAGACCAAGTAGTGCTAAGAAGTTCAAAAGAATGAAGAAAAACAACTTATGGTAGAGCATCACCTCCAAACTATCCTCAAAGCTTCTCTCTTTTGAAGATCTTCCAAGCTCTTCTCTCTATTTTTTTTAAAACTCTCTCTTTTCTCTCTCAAATATGTGTTAGTGTAGTGGTAGCTACCTCTTGTGTTGTGCTCCCAAGGAAGATCCTCCCTCTTTTATTGATTACCGCATTATTGTCAACCTTACTTTATCAGTTTTTTGTTTTTATCCGCATACCTATACGTATTATACCACAAAATACGGACTGTTAAAGCAAACGGCAGTCAGAAATTGTCGACGGCACTCAGTAAATGCCGGTCCGGCATTCTGTGACTGCCGTTCGGCACTCATTGAGTGCCGCAAACAACTGTCGTGTGCTGGTTTCTGTTGAACTTCCCCTCAATAGGTCTTTTCTTTTCTCCTTTTTCTTAAAAAACTTATTTTCGAAGATCTTTTCCAAAAGTGATGTTTTATACCTGAATTCTCCTAAACACCTGGTATTTCATTCTGTGAAAATTTTACCGCGTTTGGAGAACTTTCTAAAGAACTTGGAACACTTTGAATCTTTCTGTCCTTGTCATCATCGGATATGGAGGTGACACTCTCCTTAATTCGACGTTTGGTCAAATCGGGGTGTCTACAGTTTGCCCCTGTTCGACGGAGCTTGTGGGGCAACGCAAACCGCAAGCGAACGTCGAAGCCTGTGTGAAGATAGGCCTTTGACCAAACTGTCGGATTAAAGGGAAAAACAAAATGCGTTGCAAAAGGAAGCGAGCACGCAAAGGAATTCTAATTGGTCGTGCTTCATGATGAGCTGCCTACGTATCCCATTAGGAATCAGACCAAAGCGTAGTTCGGGCATGGGGTCAAACACACACAAACGCAGGTAGTCACATGAATGGATGCACCTATCCTATCGTGATGCACACGCCATGTAATGGTGATTCCTGAATAGACCTGATTATGCAAGTGTCATGCTTATCATGTCTACTCTACGTATGACGCACAATACGTGACGCGTTAGTCAGAGAAAATTACCTGATTCTTGACTGATGCAAAATCTATTATGGGGGTCATGAAGATGCTTTTGATTCAATTTTGGGGTTAACGCAAATTTGTTGCGAGAATCGAGAATGTAAATTCGTTACATTCTCAAGACAAAGGATCGACGTAAATTTGTTATGAGGATCGAGAATATAAATTTGTTATATTCTCAGAATGGGGGTTAACGCAAATTCGTTACGAGAACCGAGAATGTAATTACATTCTCAAGACAAAGGATTGATGTAAATTTGTTACGAGGATCGAGGATATAAACTTGTTATATTCTCAAAATGGGGGTTAACGCAAATTGGTTGCGAGAACCGAGAATGTAAATTCGTTACATTTTCAAGACAAAGGATTGACGTAAATTTGTTACGAGGATCGAGGATATAAATTTGTTATATTCTCAGAACGGGGGTTAACGCAAATTGGTTGCGAGAACCGAGAATGTAAATTCGTTACATTTTCAAGATAAAGGATCAACGTAAATTTGTTACGAGGATCGAGGATTTAAATTTGTTATATTCTCAGAACGGGGTTAACGCAAATTGGCTGCGAGAACCGAGAATGTAAATTCGTTATATTTTCAAAACAAAGGATCGACGTAAATTTGTTACGAGGATCGAGAATATAAATCTGTTATATTCCCAGAATGAGGTGATCAAAACTTCGGAGCCCACAGGCTCAAATCTATTCTAGTTTTTTTTTTTTTCAAAATTTAGAGCCCGCGGGCTTAATTTTATCTTTATTTTCAAAATCTAGAACCCACAGGTTCAAATTTATCTCAATTTTCAAAATTTGGAGCCCACGGGCTCAAATTTATTCTAATTTTTTTTTAAAATTTGTAGTCAATTTAAACCTAAAAACGACCCCGGGGGCCAAAAGTGCAATGAGGGCAAATTTTGCAGGACTCAAGTTCAATTTTCAGAACCTGATTTGAATTCTTGGGGGGAAAATGAAGGGTCTTTGAACCGACTTAACCGCGGCACACGCAGCTTTTTGCGACAGTCAGTGACTGCCGTGCGGCACTCACGGAGTGCCGTTGCGGCAGTCAGCGAGTGCCGCTCGGCAGTTCACCGACTGCCGGGAACGAAAATCAAGTGCCGCAATTGAGCAGCAGTGGCTTAAACCGCCGAGTTCATTACATTTCGTTTCATTCTCTCAACTCCCTCTAACCCGAAATCTCTCTGGAGAAAATTTTCCTCTTCTCTTTTCTTGCTTGGATTGATCTACCAGGGCTCTTAGGTTAGTTCTACTCGATCAAAACTCAGTTAATCGCTTTCATTTCGTTATTTTTCTGAATTTTTCATGAATTTAATGCGCTAATCTCTCTTTCTCTTTGACAGACTATGGCGAGCGGTTCGGGGAGAAAGAAGAAGGCCAAGTATACATCCATTCATCATCCCAACGCCACACTCTTGCTCCGGGACCCTGATGATCACTTATCTGCCCACGCGTTCAAGCGCGAGGTAAACGCTCCCCCTTTTCTTTTTAATTTTCTTCTTTTAGAACTTTATGAATGGAAAGTATTATGAATCATAACTTTGAATGTCTCATTTTGAATGCCAATGCCATGCTTGTAGCGTTTTCATGCGTACTTTATTCAAGATTTCTATTTTATTTCCCATGAACTTTATGAATATTATGCCCGACGAATCATAATTTATTATTCTTCCTCATGTTTGTTGAACTTTCGGGCGTTCCACCTGTATCAATTCCTTTATTTTTCTTTCGACTTTTCTCAAGGACTTTTGAATGCCATTCGTGTTTAACCAAAATTTCAAACACCTCTTGTGAATAAAGAACTTAATGCTTGCGAATTTTCCTTCCCATTTTTCAAGATTTACGAATGCGATGTGTTTTAATTTTAATTGAAATCCTGAACATTCCCCCGTGTTTATTATACTTGTGAATTTTCTCGAGCGTTCCAAATGCCCTTTTATTATTCCAAATTGATTCTGAACGCTTGTGATCATATACTTCTCTTTGAAACTATGCTTCTTTCGAACCTAAATTTCTTTTGAACTTTCATAAGTTTATTTACATATATATTTCAAAAATACGAACAAACTCCTCTCCCTCTTTTTCTCTTTCTTGAAATCTCTCCAGTACTTTTGAACATTCTCACTTCTTTTATTATTCTGTAAACGACCGCTAGGCTTTATATGAACGAGTGCCATGCTTGTGAAACTTTCTATGAATATTTCCAGATTTTCCCTTTCTTTCTCTCTCTCTCTCTCTCTCTCTCTCTCTCTCTCTCTTTTGATTCATTCTCATGTCGATTTCCCTCTATCTCCTTATTATCACCTGCTTAGAATTTATAAATACATATATATTTTTTATTGTTCTCTTTTATCCGATTACTAACACTAAAACTTGTGGTTCTTTCTTGCAGCTGCAGCCCAAGGTGCTAAAGGGGCATGGCAGTCTCGCTCATGGCTATGAGTGGTATGGGGAGCTTAGTGAGACCGTGCAGGGATTTATTGGGGCTGTCAGTTTTGGGGACTTCATCAAACTTTTGACGAAGAGCTCCAACGACCTACGACAGATCCATGCGCTGGCAGAGAGGTGGTGGGATACCACCAATACCTTCCACTTCGATTTTGGGGAGATGACGATGACTCCCCTTGACTTCAGCATGATTACAGGGATTCCATTCGGGGGAGAGCCCTTACGGTATTTGGATGCGACCAGAGACTGGGACCAGGTGGAGGCGTTGCTTGAAGCAGTTCTGGAGGAGCCCTTGGTCACGGCCAAGTGGTTTATGGACACATTCCGAGGCAAACCAGGCTTTACCGATGAGCAGATGGCTCGGGGCTTCATGATGTATATGCTAGGGTGCTCCCTGTTGAGCACCAAGGGCTATCGGTTCTCCGTCACAGTCGTATCTTCTTTGGAGCGCATGGACCAGATACATGAGTACGACTGGGCTAGTGCAGGATTAGCCATCCTGTACAAGCACATGGGAGAGATCTCCCGGGACAGGCCGACTTCTACTGGCGGTTTTTGGAGGGCGTGGGAGGTACGCCCTTTCTTTTATTTCCATTTTAATATTTATTATGCTTTTGGATGATTATTTAAACTGTGAGACTCATGACCTCTTTCTCTTTTTATTCATTGCAGATTTGGTCCCACGAGTACTTCCGCATGATGTCCCCCGAGACACGCAATTCCGACGCCCGCGTCATGCCCCAGGGGCTGAAATGGGCGAAGGACAGGGTCGGACGAAAGACTAGGGCACATGATTTTATTTCGTTTAGGAACTTCCTGACGAACCTGAGGGAGCAGCACATTCGATGGCAGCCATGGCTCAGGGTGCTTCCCGAGGCTTCTGCGAGGATTCAGGCATCAGGCGGATGGGATCCGATGAGGCGGCTTATGGATGGGCTGGAGGCCCAGGCGTGGTAGTTGGGAGAGAGGGTGACTAGGCAGTCACTAGCGGCTCCAGGATTTTTCGTGCCACACCTTCCTCCAGTTTCTATGAGAGCCACAGATACGCTTCAGGGTAGCGAGCTCACGGCCGCTTTGGCTGGCTCGGGTATTCATGGCTTCTTGGAGCCTCCCACAGGATACGCAGCTTTCCGTGCTGCTAAGATGATGCTGAACTTCCCTCTGATGGAAGTAATTCGAGTGAGTACAAGATTCCTTCAATTTTTCATGAGTTTCTTTTTAATCTTTATTTATGCTTATATCTTGTTTATAGCCCGTCCCTGCCGCTACTTGTCCTCCCGCCTTACCCGAGTGGGATTGGACCATGTTGACTGTCTCGTTCGGCGAGCCTTTCGTGATGACGATCCCCCGGCTCTCACAGGGCGCCCCTACTATTCCTCTTCATTATGAGGTCGTCCCGCATGCTTATGCGGATGAGGGCTTGACGTATGCCCACAGCGTGCGGCAGTGGGTCCTTGGACGAGAGTGGATGGTAAGAAACTTATTCCAGCTTTTAACTTCAACTTGGGTTATTTTTATCAACTCTTATTCTTGTTTCCTGGTTGCTGGTTTTAGGCCGAGGGAGCTCGAGTGACTACCGTAGCTCAGCTGAGGGCTCAGGTATTATCTTCACCTTTTATTTTCAGTGTTTCATTTGTCCTTTCAACACTTTTCGGATTCATCCTCTCTCATTTCTGGCGGAGGAGATCAGAGTCCTGTCCCAACAGGTGGGGCAGTTTCAGTATCGGCTCCAGCAGTTCAACATTTTCCTCAGCGACACTCCTGGAGACGGTGGTGCCGGACGAGGCGTGGGGCGAGGTGGAGGCAGCGGCAGATTTAGAGGCAGGGGCGACGGGAGCGGGATAGAGTCAAAGGAGGAGCCCCTCAGGCGTGTGACCCGTCAGGCTCGAGGCCGGGGTCGAGGCTGATCTCGCTTTCTTCCCTACTCTTTATTTTATATTTTATATTTTATATTTATTTATTTTTTTGAGTGTTCGGGGAGGATATATACTTTATTCAGATGATTGTATATACACATACACTTTATTTTGATGGCGGCTTTAGAACAGCCGGTAGGATAGGCATTTGGGTGCCCTTTATATTTTCTGCTTTTCATTATGCTCATTCACCGTATGCGTGACCATAGCTTGGTTCTTTTATTATGCTGAACCCTCTTTTACATTTTTTCTTACCTGCCGTATGTGGGACCATAGCTTGGTCCCCCTTTTATTTGAGCTTTGAATGCTTCTATCTCTTTTATTTATTTTGAAATGAATAAATGAATGAATGAATGGGTGAATGTATGCGGCCACGGCTTGGTTTTGTTGTACGTGCTGCATGATGCGCACGTTTTATCGTTCTTTATTTAGTTTTCTGTTTATAGGTGGGTTGAAACTGTTACAAATGGTCCCTGGCCAACAAAAAACTTAGAACAACACTCTGTGAGGTCTCAGCGGCACTCGGTGAGTGCTGCAGCGGCAGTCAGCAAATGCCGCAACGGCACTCATGGACTGCCGCGCGGCACTTCGTCGAGTGCCGTTATACTTTATTGAATGCCGCCCTGACTCCAGGCAGATCTACCTCCATTTATACCCTCTTTTCTTCAAAACTCCGCAAAACACTACCTCCTTTTATTCTCCCCTCTCTCAAATGGCCCCCGTTAGCTCTCAAATCCTTTTCCCGTGGATGGATTCCCTCTCTGGTATCGATAAGCTCAACTTTGAGTGTTTCAGGCTAAACGACCTCTTCTCCTTCCGGTGAATGATTCTAAATGAAAGTTTACTTCAAGCCGCTGCCCGATGTTGGGATCCTTCGCTCCACGTCTTCCGTTTCAGTCAACAAGAGATTTGTCCTTTGATTGAAGAGTTCAGTGTTATCCTTCATACTGACCCTTCCGTGGATCTGACTGTTCCTCCGGTGCAAGCCGGGTATGTTCATGACTTGGCGGCTCTTCTCCATATTTCCCGCGGTGCCGCGGGCTCTTTCATTCATGACAGACAAGTCGACTTTGAGCGACTCTCCTCGGTTTATGCTCTCATTGGGGATCCTTATGACAGCGGGTATCAAGTTATAAGGCGTAGCGCTCTATCGATTGCTATGCTTTCTTACTTTCTCTTTCAGGTGTCCTCCGACATTCTCATACCTATTGCATATGGTTTGAGAGAGATGAAAAGTGCAGTCATGCTGGTTCTCGGCGAGACTCTGATAGGACTAGATCATGCTCATGCTACCGGGGCCATATTATCTGCTGGGGCACCTTTTGTTCTGCAGATTTGGCTCATGGAGCGTTTGGACCTCTTTATACACCCTTCCCATCTTCGCGGGTTACTTCCTTACGATCGTATAAAGATTCACAGCTTATTTCACTCTGCCGATGCATGGCTTGGTTGGCTCCAGGGTCTCTCTTCCAGTGATATCTGCTGGGCCTTTCCGCAGTGGATTCATCGCTCTATTGCTGTACATCTTTCTGAACGACCTAACATCTGGCTACCGGGCTTGCATGCTACTACTTTCTGCATTCCCGATCGGGTGGTCCGCCAGTTTGGACTTTTATAGGATGCTACTGAATCTGTGACTGCTGATTTCACCAGGGGGTCCATTTTGCACCCTTCTATTGTGAAGGCTTTCATCGAGGCTTGGCATGACAGGTTTTAGCTCCTTTCTGGAGAATCCCGGTGACAAGCGGGGGTATTTGTAAAATACAACCGCGCTAAAAGAAGGAAATACATTAATTTAGTTCACAATTCTCTCGTTTATCTGCGATTTGGATTACAACGCCAGTTTCTACACATTATGATTAATCTATGATAAGTTGTGTGTTTTAGCTGTGATTTTTTGCAGATTAATGTCGCTGTGTGAATAATTGATTGAGCAGGATAAAAGGGAGTGATTGGCTTTAATGAAGACAATTCAAAAGTGAAAACTGAAGCCCGATCGATCGAGGTCTTCTCAAGCGATCGAGCATTCGATCGATCCAACCTTTCTCAAGCGATCGAATAATCCAGAAGTTCAATCGATCGAGAGTTCTTCGATCGATCGAACATGCCTTTTAGCAGAATACGCGCACGCAGCAAAAGACGGGATTTTTAACCCTAGCATGAAGTTTCTACTATAAAAACTCATTTTGAATGCGTCCAGAGGGACGCCCACTTTGCTTTGTATCAGTTTTTATAGAGAGAGGAGAGCTTGTTCTTGTTTTGTAGGTTATTAATCAAGGTTTACATTGATAGTTGGGATTTTCTGTGGTTTAATACGAGTTCTTCATTCTAGGTTACTTAGTTATCATTTTATTTACATACTGCATTTAGTTAATGGTAGTGAGTGTTTAATCTTACTATTGGTTTATGCTAGATACGTAAAATCTCAATTTTTCATTGTTTTCATGAAAAGCTCACAACCAAACGACACCTTAATGAATCTCTACGTTAAGAACGCATCTGGGACACTCCAGACCATGTCTGAGTAGTCCGAGGTTGGGAAATCGCGATGAAACTGTGATTTCCAGACCTCTGCCATGCACCAGAATAATATCTGCGTTCGATCGATCGGAGTTATTTCGATCGATCGGTGCAGAGATATAGTCGATCGATCGAAGATATTTCGTTCGATCGAGAGATGATGATTGTCGATCGATCGAAAGCGCATCGATCGATCGAACTCTCAGATTCTTGAGAACATCCAATACATTATTCCAAGACTTTCTGTTTTAAGGAGTTGTTATCAAACTGCCCCCAAATGCTCAGTTTGTCAAAGCAGTCTTTGAACTTAAGGCCTTAAGGCATTTTCTTTCAATACATTTTGCAAACCACCCTCAATGCTAACACCATTGTAGGTGCAAGTCTTAACTATTGAATTAAACCGCTTTCATGTATTTCAAACTTAATTGAGATGATATAGTCCCGGTCATGAAAGGGCTATTGATTCTAGATCCTTAGAGAAGTACGGAATATTGTAGGAGATGTACTCCATGGAGCTTAAACTGCAATTGCATGGTAGATGGCTAGGTCACAGTGGATTCGCGTGATCCCAACACTTCTTTTTATTAAGTAAAACCGTTTTTAAGATTTCAATTTTGTTAAATAGTTAATTGTTAGTTAATTTAACTTAGTTGTTTTTAATTTTAGTAGTTGTTAATCGTAGAACTTTGTGTTCTACACTTCTTTTAAAATATTGAATTTTCCTTTCGTTTAGGGTCTAATCTAGGTAACTTAATTCTAAACCTTCCTTGTGGGATCGACCTGGACGTAATCCAGTTTACTACTTACACGATTACCTACACTTGGGTATAGCACACAAGCGCACACAGAGAAAATATTATGTCACCCGGCTTCTATCGTGCCTACAGCTGAGTACCTTTTTCAGATTCAAACACTGATCTAGAGACAGGCTAGCATTGATGAAAGTAAGACAAACAGAACGAAGTTCTTAAAAATTTCCGACAAGTCCTGCCTATCCTTTTTTGCTTTTGAATGTGATTTTTTTTTTCGAAGTGTTGTCATCTTTAGGAAAGTTCTAACATGTTTAATCAAAGTGTTCACTCATTCGATTAATCTTTTTATGAAAAATTCCCTTTCAATGTATTTTCTTGGCTCTTTACTTTTCTTTTTTGCTTAAAGCTTTACTCCTTCTATACTATGAATTCTCATGTGTTTCTTTATAGTACTCATTTTGATAGCCAGGAGATCCAAAGATGGGTTTTAGATAAATATCTGGGTTCTTTGGATAGCAAACGAAGTTTGCCCCTGGTTTTAGGGCTTCGATGTGGTTCTGGGCAAACGCCAGTTTGCCCCTAGTTTAGCACAGATTTTTTTTTTTTTAAATGGACCGAAGGTTTTGGAGAGCCTGCCTACTTATCCCCAAGTGGGTGTCAGGTCCCAAGTAGTTCGACTTAAGGCTGCAAAGAAAAGCGCCAATCAGGCAATTATTTACTGACCGAACCGAGTAGGTTGCCTACGTATCCCCTAACGGGAATCAGGTCAAGCGTAGTTCATCAAGGTAGGAGGCTTTGAAAGAAACGGTTTCAAGCAAAATATTTCTTGAGGCGATAGAGGTTAATCGGTTGCTTAAATTCAACCCCGTCCAGGTCCATGAGATAGGCCACCCCTCCAGAGAGGAGAGTCTTTATGATGTATGGCCCGACCCAGTTGGGTTTGAATTTTCCTCTGGGGTCATGAACGGGCACTTTCAGTTCTTTGAGGACCAGGTCACCCTCAACAAGCTTCCTTGGTCGGACCTTTTTGTTGAAAGCACGAGCTATTCTCTTCTGATATCCACGAGTATGGTTTATTGTGGCCAATCTCTTCTCATCGAACAACATCAACTCCTCATACCTTCCTTGTATCCATTCCAATTCGGTGATCTCACACTCTGCGAAAACCCTAAGAGAGGGTATTTCTACCTCAATCGGAAGGACCGCCTCCATCCCGTACACTAACGAATACGGTGTAGCACCCGTTGAAGTTCTCACCGAGGTTCTGTATCCCCATAAAGCAAATGGCAGCTTCTCATGCCAATCCTTGTACGTATCCATCATTTTTCCCAAGATCGCTTTAACAATCATATTCGCCGCTTCTACTGCTCCATTCGTCTGAGGTCTATACGGGGAAGACTGATGGTGAATGATCTTATACTTTTCTAAGAGCGGGATAACCTCTCCTTGGAAATGACTGCCATGATCGGAGATAAATTCATTCGGGACCCCATACCTGCAGATTATGTTTTTCTCGATGAAACTCACTATGTCTTTGGCCTTCAAAGTCGCATACGAGGCCGTCTCTACCCATTTGGTAAAGTAATCGATTGCCACGATTATGTATCGGTGCCCATTGGAAGCCTTCGGAGCTATCTCACCAATGATATCAATCCCCCATACGGAAAACGGCCAAGGGGTGGTCATGCTATAGAGCTGTGACGGCCGGGTGTGCATTAGATTCGCATGAATCTGGCACTTGTGACACCTTCTAACATATTCACAACAGTCTTTATCCAAGGTCGTCCAATAATACCCCTGTCGGATGATCTTCTTTGCCAGCATGTGCCCATTCATGTGGGGCCTACATACTCCCTTATGTATTTCCTCCATCATTCTCTTAGCTTCTTTCCCATATAGGCACTCCAGATTATACCCGGTGTAGGATTTCTTCCATAGCTTATCTGCATAAATCACAAATTGAGCGGCGAATCGTCGAATCACCTTCCTGTCCTTTTCTGAGGCTCCTTCGGGGTATTCTCCTTCTTTAATGAACTTCCACACATCCACATAACACGGTATTTCCCCTTTGTCTTCTATAGCCGCGACTGTCTCAAATGAGGGCTGATTTCTGATTTCTATGGATAATGGGAGCATCTTGACCCTGGAGGGGATCAGTATCATTGATGCCAGGGTTGCTAGGGAATCGGCCAACTGGTTTTCCTCTTGAGGGAGGTAGTAGAATGATATCTTCTTGAATTGTTCTTTCAGACTCTCCAAATAGTCATGGTATGGCCTCAGCTTCTCGTGTTTTACCCTCCAATCTCCCCGCACTTGGGATATGATCAAATTGGAATCTCCTAACACATCAACTTTTTCAACTTTTAAGGCCAGCGCCGCCTCCATTCCCACTATACATGCTTCGTATTCTGCGGTGTTATTGGTTGAGTTGTACTTAAGCTTGACGGCCAATGGGGTGGGGGTTCCATCAGGTGCTACAAGGATAACCCCGACTCCATAGCCTAATTGATTGGCGGCCCCATCAAAATACATTTTCCACAAATCCTCCCTTACCTCCATCACTTCTTCATCAGGGAACTTGAATTCTCCTTTCTCCCCAGTTTCCACGGTCAAGTCAGCTAGGTACTCGGCGATGGCTCTCCCCTTGATAGATTTGGAGGTGACATATCTGATATCAAACTCGGCTAGCATCATGGTCCATCGGGAAATCCTACTTGTCAAGGCGGGTTTTTCAAACAGGTATTTGAGAGGGTCCATTCGGGAGATTAAGATCACGGGGAAGGCTAACATATAATGCCTAAGGCGACGGGTACACCAAACTAAGGCCCAACATGCTTTCTCTAAGGGTGAGTACTTCAACTCGTATCCGGTCATCCTTTTGCTCAAATAATAAATGGCCTTTTCTACGTATCCTTCTTCTCCTTCTTGGGCCAACATGCATCCCATTGAATCTTCGGTCACAGAAAGGTACAGTAGCAAAGGCTTTCTGGGTGAAGGTGGTGATAGGACAGGTGGGTTTTGGAGGTAAGTTTTGATCTTACGAAGGCTTTCTGGCACAAGGTATCCCACTCGAATTTC
This sequence comes from Hydrangea macrophylla, assembly GCA_033977485.1. Classification (NCBI taxonomy): domain Eukaryota; kingdom Viridiplantae; phylum Streptophyta; class Magnoliopsida; order Cornales; family Hydrangeaceae; genus Hydrangea; species Hydrangea macrophylla. Next base: position 50,641,008 of record CM066985.1, read on the forward strand.
TCTCCTTTTCTGAGCAATTTATATAGCGGGTCGCAGGTCATAGTGAGCTTTGAGATAAAACGGCTTATGAATTGTATTTTACCCAGGAACCCCCTTAGTTCTTTTTCATTTTTGGGTGGCTGCATTTCAACTATGGCTTTTATCTTGGTCGGGTCTACTTCAATTCCCCTCTGAGTAATAAGGAACCCTAGCAATTTTCCTGTGGTGACTCCGAAGGTACATTTCTGTGGGTTTAATCTCATCCTAAATTCTCTTAACCTCCCGAAGAATTTCCTCAGAGCCTCCAAGTGACCTCTCCTCTCCTTAGATTTCACAATCATATCATCCACATACACTTCCACCTCTTTATGGATCATGTCGTGCAATAACGTGGTAGCGGCCCGCTGATATGTTGCTCTCGCATTCTTGAGCCCAAATAACATCACCCTATAGCAGTATGTTCCTAATGGCGTGATAAAAGTGGTTTTCTCTCTATCTTCTGGTGCCATCAGGATCTGGTTATAGCCAGAGAATCCATGCATAAAGGACAGAAGCTCATGTCCGGCGGTGTTATCAACGAGGACATCGATATGCGGTTAAGGGAAATCGTCTTTAGGGCTTGTTTTATTTAGGTCTCGAAAATCAACGCAAACCCTAACACAACCATCCTTCTTTGGGACAGGCACAATGTTGGCAATCCACTCAGGGTACTCGGTGACCATTAAGAAGCCGGCTCTTAACTGCTTTTCAACCTCCTCTTTGACTTTGAGTGCCCATTCAGGCCTCATTCGCCTCAATTTTTGTTTTACTGGCTTAGAATTTGGGAAAATAGGGATGTGGTATTGGACTATCTCTGGATCAATGCCTGGCATATCATTATAAGACCATGCGAAAACATCTTTGAATTCATTTAATATCTTGATTAATTCTTCGCTTTCTTCTTTGTCAAGTGTAGAGCCGATAAAGACATTTTGAGGATTATTTTCATTTCCTAGATTAATTGTTAGAGTGTCCTCAATGATTTTACATGCAGATTCTTTTTCTTTTTCAATTAATTTTTGCAGTTCAATGGGTATTTCATTATCATCACATTTATCACATTCATTAAGCGCGTTCGAGTAGGCAGAATCAGTCATGTTCTCATTGATTTTCCTTAGAGTGATTACAACAGACATGGAAATTGAAAGACGCCTCATTTGGGCCATTACAGACTCTGGGTGTGGGGGAAACCTACCACTAGACTCAAAAACCCACTCTCTCTTGTTCTCTCCTCCCAGATCAGTGGTGAAGCATTCTTCCAGATCTCCTGCCTTGGTAACTTCTTCCATCTCTTCTTTCTCGGCCCTTCCTTTATCGGTCTCCCTCTGATCTACCTCATCTTCCCTGCTCTCGGCTACCTCCTCTACCAGTCCTTCGATGTATTCACCCTTGGCCTTTCCATGATCCGCTTTCATAACCTCTGTGCTCCCTTCGCCCAACAGATCTTTCATGACAGAGCCGTCTAACACAACAATCCAATCTTTGGCAGTGATCGACTTAGCAGGCAGCTGCAAGTATGGATCTTCATATGCAGAAAACTCGTGGGGAAAAAAGATCTCGAACCCTGGCTTTAAACATTTATCTTTCTGGTCCACCCATGGCTCTGGGAAGCCGCAAAAGGGGAAATCTTCTCCTTCCTTCATGAAATATCCATTGAGCGTCTTTAGGTAAGGGTCTAGTGGTGCATCGACGGCCTTCTTCTTTTCCTTCTGCCCTTTCTTGGATGGTTGGTACCCCAGACTGTGAGTGTGAGTCTGAGTAGGGATTTTTGGAAACTCCGGCAGGCCTTGGTGGTTCTTTCCCAACCCTAATCCCGGAAAAAAACCCATTTTCTTCATGATTCCTGTGACCAATTGGCTTGCGTACTGGTCAAAGTAAAGAGGCAGGAATTCTTTTGGCTTTTCTTCTTCAATCATGCCGACGAACTCGAACCCTCCCATTTTTGCTTCTTCTTCTTGCAGCTGTAATTCTAGAATCGGTGCGCTTGATGATGCTTCGGACGAACCAACCCAGCTGTCCCCGAGAATGTCGCAGACCTTGCCCTTCCAAACACATTTGACCTTTTGACAAATAGTGGACGGTATAGCACCCAAGCTATCCAACCATGGCCTCCTTAGTAATAAATTAAAAGAGGTGGGGATGTCAATGATTTGAAATTCGGCTTGTTCATCCACTGGTCCGATGACGAGGTTAAGGGAGATGATACCCATGACTACTCTCTGAGTGTTGTCATATGCCCTGACCTTTTGTTGGGACGGCACGAAGGATGATTCATCTAAACCCATCCGTTTGGCTATTCGGAAGGGGCATACATTCAGAGCAGACCCGTTATCAACGAGACAAGCGGGCACGGTGTTCCCCAAACATTCAACAATGACATACAATGGCTTGTTGAGCATGGGTCCTCCGGAGGGCACATCATTTGAAGAAAAGGTAATAGCCAAGGTCAGAATTCTGCCAATCATTCCCATGATATCTTCCGGTGCTGTGTTGATGGGAACATCAGATTGGTTTAAGGCGTCTAACACTGCCTGCCTGTGGCATTTTGATGCTATCAGCAACCCCCAAATGGTGATATTGGCATGAGTTTTCTTCATTTGCTTTAGAACCATGTCTTTTTCCTCTTCTTCGTTCATCTTCCCTTTTCCCTTGTCCAACTCTCTCCCTGGATGATCTTCCTCTAGCTCATGCGATTTAAAGTGTCTGCCTGACCGAGTTAAATGACTGACTTCTTCCCTTGCCCACATATTGTCAACTTTTGAATCAACTTTTAGAGTACCCTCCCCTATCTCTGTTTCTTTGTCGCTCTCATACCAAAGTTCGTCTTCTACCTGGCTCACATTTCGACCGTCGCTCCCTTGAATCCACTAGTCTGACTGTCCCATTCCACTCTTCTCTGGCTGATCCTCTAAAGCACAGATTGTCGAATCCTTAGGTAGCTGGTATGACTTTCTTGGTGTCCTAGCCTAGACAGATTGAAGGTTGCTTCTTCCATCCCCAAGAGATAAAGGCCCTGCGGTGGTGGCACAACTTGATGATTCAGAAGCGGATTTCTAGTAACATTTGGAGCTTTGGTAGGTGGTTTTAAAATTACTTTGTTATCAATGAGGTTCTGGATTTCGTGCCTTAATCTCATACACCGATCCGTTGAGTGACCCTTCTGTTGATGAAATTTGCAGAAGAGATCCCCTTAGAAATTTGGCAGAAGTGGACTTGGTAGAGGTCGAGGTTCCAACTGACGGAGATGCCTCTTCGCTAACAGTCTATCGAGGGCAGTTGATAGTGACACTCCCAAATCTGAGAACTTCCTTGGTGCTTTGTCCCCTCCTCTCCTCGGTGTTATGTCGAATTTCCTTTCTGGCCCATTTAGTGCATTGACATTGGTGGGGCCGGAGTGAACTCCCGTTTGTCCTCCGTTGGACCCGTAGTTTGGCCTCTGGTACTGGTTTGGTTGTTCCTCTCTCTTGATTACCCCCTCTTGGATTGCATCTTCTATCCTCGTCCCAACATCAAAAACCTCAGCAAAGGTGTTGATTGACTAGAATCTCATCTTTTATTGGTACACTGGCTGTAGGTTCTTCATCAGCATTCGGATCTGGTCCTTCTCAGACGGCCTTTGTACCATTTTAGCTGCCTTTCCCCTCCATCTGCTCAGGTATTCGGTGAATGATTCTTTGTTCCCTTGCCTAGTGGTCTCCAAATCTTGGACAGTGACATCTAAATCTTGATTGTACTCGTATTGTGCCACAAATGCTTTGATCACTTCCTCCCGCACCCTGGTTTTGCTTGGTTCGAGAGTAAGATACCAGGATAAAGCAGCCCCGGTCAGAGTCTGTTGGAATAGGACTGCCATCATGGTTGTGCTTAGCCCACTTGGTTGGAAAGCCCCAATACACATCCTTACATGGCTGTGAGGATTCCCAGTCCCGTCAAACTTGTCAAAAATCAGCATCTTAAACCCGGCAGGCAGCGTCTCGTGGACCCCGTCGTACAGACCTTCCAACTCCATCAAATAAGTGTCGACCCCTTGAGCCTTGCACATTACCCTTTCCAACTTCTCTATTTTCTCGGTCAGTAGCTTCTCCTTCTCAGCTTTCTCTCTGTCTCTGTTGGCCCGTAGTGCATCAGTCCATTGTGCCTCCTGATCATCGAACCAATCTCCTTCCCCTCCTCCCAAAGGTGGGTCCATAATAGGCAGAATTACATGTGGTGGTCGGCGATTCAGTTCGTCTATCATCCCCATCATGCGGTTCATGTTTTTGGCCTGTCGCCTCATTTGCTCCGCTTGTTGTTCTACCAGTGTCCTTAACCCAACTATTTCTTCATTGTTTCTTTCTTCGGCCATGTCAGCGTATTCTCTTCTTACCAGCCTCACCGTGGGATCCCTAAACCACGCTTGATTCGACGTTGATGCTATTTTTGCCCCTACAACAAATTTTGAAATTTTCTTTTTAAGACTTTTTGCCCACTTTCTTTTGTCACACAAAGACACATTTTTAAAAGACGTTTAGTAAAAAAAATTTATATGTCGCACGGATGCAATGCATGTGTGTGTGTGTGCCTATTCTATATGCCAAAGAAAACAAAATCCTAATCCTAACATATAGACATATAGGCACATAAAATCCTTATCCATGTCAAGTACGCTAATTTCTTCTTTCATTGTGATCTCACTACCCTCTCAGAGGTTGGATATTCAAAATTTTTCAAAATTCATTTGAAAAGCTTTCCTTGGATGGTAAAAAGATTTTGAAAACAATGCTTGAGAATGCTTTTTGAGAATGAAGATGTTAAACATTCTTCTACAAAAAATAATTTCAAGGATTTTCGAATTTTTCTTTTGAAGATGATTAAGTGAAATATGCCTTAACAAAGGTTAGTTTGGGAATTTTAATTGAAAGGAGAAAAAGATTTTTTGAAAAGGTAATCGAAAACCTTGAGAAAAATCTTTGGGTAGGGGGATCACATGACCGGATTGTCACCATACTTTCCATGAATTTGGATACATACAAGGTCAATGATGCTTAGCTAAACATAATATAAGAAGTATAATCTTATAATCAAGGTTCGGCATGTTCTCCAAATGTCGTGGAAAATGAGGAGAAATTGCTAAAAGGTGATTAAAATATTATACATCTTTCATCAAGCAAGTATCGTCATCATCTCAAGTAATCCCTTCCGGGCATACAAAACTTCCTAGCATATAATCCTAATCAAGAGTTGATTTCCTAAGATTGAAAGGTTCTATAGAAACTACTATGCAAAAGCTGGGTTTTGGTCAAATAAGGGACCCTTGACACACATCCGATAGGATGCTTAATATACCAAATCATGGTATGTGATGTTGTCAGAATCAAGATATAAAAGTATTCTTTACTTTTCAAAGGATTTGCAGTGTGGAAGTAAAGGTCGAACCCACAGAGATTGATTACTACAGCAACTTAATTTTAAAACCTAAGTCTAATTAATTAGGAAAAACGGATTTTGATTTGGATTTAATTAAACTAAGAACATAAAAGTAAATCTAAACTATGAAAGCAATTAAAAGTGTTTTTAATGAATGTTTAAGGGAACCTAGGATTACAAATCCACCTACTAGCTTCATAATAGGAATATCTATGAATTACTTTAGCTTATTACGTTGGATGAATATGGGGAATTGTAGCTACAAGCCCAATTCCTCCGACAAGAAGATAATCATGGTTCAAGCACCAACATAATCCATCTGCGGATAGCACGAATTATCTCACACTAAACTAGGGTTGTGATCTAATCCGTCTAACTTAGGCATGGACTATTCGGATACTTGATAGCACGAATCAATAAAGCACCATCACATGTAAACAACCTAAACAAGCACAGCGAGAATAGATCGTTGAGCACATCACAGTCAAAATAGATCTAAGACAAGAATAAATTCTGAAAGCAATGATTTAATCAATGTAAGTACGATTTATTTATAAAATCCTCTAAACATGTGACTGTCATCCATACATAATAAACCTAAAATAAAAACATAAATAAAACCCTATTACTCATCTAGGGCTTCATTGAAACCCTAGATCGATGATCTAAGCTGCCATAGAAGTAGTGATCGGCAAGTAGTTGATGGAGGAGGCCATGGAAATCCTTGGTCTTCTTCTTCTTCTCCTTGATTCTCCCTCTTCAAGGGCTGGAAGTGTGGTTGTAGAATGTGTGTATATTAATTGTCAACCCTCTAATTGAAGTAAAATAGAGTTTATATAGATTTACAACATGTTTTGGAAGCCTTTACAACTCGAAACGGACTGAAACTGATGTAATTTACAGTCTGGACGTCGTTTAGCAGTCTCGTTTGCACAGGAGTCTTCAGTATACTGAAATACGCAACTTTGGTTTTTGGGCATATCGCGCGAGCGGGTCGCGCGAGCGCGACTTTTGGTCCTTCGCGCTCGCGGATCGCGCGAGCGAATTATTGGGGGTCTCGCGCGAGCGGATCGCGCGCGCGACTTCTGGATTCTCGCGCCCGCGGACCGCGCGCGCGACATTGGTTTTTCAGCTTCTTTCTTGATGCTTTTTCACCCTGTTTAGCCTGGTTTAGTTGATTTCTTCCAAAACCTGTCAGAAACTAGAAAACAGAGTAAAAATATACAAAAACAGGATAAAAAGGTACTAACAAATGCTCGTTAAAGCGTATATTTAGGATTAGTTCTCTCCCGATCACACCCCCAAACCTACATTTTGCTAGTCCTCGAGCAAAACTAAAATAAAAACTACTAATAAAAATCTATTCCATTTTCGTATGGATCACGATTGCATTTAGCGTATGCAACAAGCCTTTTAAACCCCTAGGTGTCCCTAGTCGGACGAGTGAAGTCTCGTGAGGGTTCTCGTCAACAAGTTACCCACAACCATCTTTATTAACTTAAAATCTAAAAACTTTTATTAAAAACAAAGAACATAATATTCAATACTCCTTATTATACAACAAAGATTCGAAATAGAATAACGAACATAAAGAAATAGAATCAAACGTCTACATACATCATGAAGAACAATCTCAAGCACATGCATAGTATAAACCAATAGAGTTTCTCATAAAACCGCACGTGTGTGATGAGGTAGTCAAGTGAACACGCGCATGTCATGAACTTGGAATATAACCCGGATAACCATCTAACTATGTCTTGACTACGAATCTCACAATGTCAATTACACTCTCAAATGAAACACTCAGAAACAGGTGTAATTTTTCTAATATATGTGAGTAAAGGAAATATATTTTCAAAACGATAAATGCTCACATATGACATGAAAAAGACGCATGACGCGAAAGAACAGTAGTCTCATGGATAAGATGCCAATAATCAAAAGAAATTAATCATTACCATGTTTTAATCCCCTCCCATCATTTACATATCCGAACCATGTTTCCTAGGATCAACTAGGACTTTTCAAAGGTTGTAATGTGGCTCCGGTAATGAAAAAGTATAGGACAGATATATCAGGTAGTTTCAGAATGGCATTGTAAGGCATGTTCGATCTCTCTCATTCTTCTTCTACAAACTTTTCATCTTTTCTTTCTCTTCTTCCTTTTCATTCACTTTTCTTCTTTTCTTTCTTTTTTTTTTTCAACCTTCTCTTCTTTATTTTGTTATCTTTTCTTTATTCTTTTCCTCCTTGTTCAAATGATTATTCATCGAATACCAAGCAACTACCCCAATAGCATCTTATTTTCTTCTTCTCAATCAACACATCGCCTTAATACTACTAAAAGTTGATCACTCTTCCAGTGGTATACTCCAAGTTGATCAAGTTGGAGCTTTTAAAGAGGATAATGGTGAACAAAGAAAAAGAGGCATTGTAATGGCTCAAGGGGCGAACTAAGGAAATTTATAATTTATCGGTCGGCACTAAACAAAGAAGGCCTAAAATCATTTCCTAGGGTAATACGGTTCTTCAATGTTTACGACGGAAGATTATTTAGCATGGTAACAAATATTTTAACTTGACTATCAACCAAAACAAGAATAATGAGACTAATCAACAAGTTAATGCGCTATTTCAATGAAATTCGACAAACACAATGTATTTATAACCCTCAAAACAGAAAAGATAGGCTCAATAGCTCACTGGGTTTAGTCTCCACCTTGTGTTATCTAGAAATCCGAATCATATTATAGTTCACATCAAACATGTATTCAAGTGACTACGTGCAGTGCATAAGTTTGTGTGCAAATTTATGATATAAAACTACGATTCGAACAATACATAACTTAAAACATTTCAACATGACTCTAGCAAATATTTAACCACATATTCTCATGTTTACCATTCTATAACAATTCAAATTACATACTAAGAAGTATCGGATTAAAATTGCAAAAACGTCAGTAATATCGTTTATTTAAACACACTTATTACAAAATTTTAAAATTTTAGTGCATAATAACGTGCATGTGTGTGCATACCCCCAAACCTAAACCTTTCATTGTCCCCAATGAAACAATAAAACGAAATAAAGGAGAGTACATAAGATAGGAACGATAATACCTCGATTTCGACAATGGCAAACAGGTGAACACAAAGGAATATGACAATAAAGTTCAATGTTACCTGTGACTACTAGATAAATGAAAAGAACTTCAAAAGAATAGTAAAAGGAAATGAAACCAAAATTTAACAAATAAATCTAAAATCTAAGTTAAACTAAACTAAACTAGCAAAAGGAAAAGACATAAAACGAAAAAGTATAAATATAATAAGGAAAACACTAACTAACTCGATCTAAAATGGCGTAATAAACAAAAACAGAAACAAAAACATTATCAGAACAAGTACGGGGGAAAGATACAGAAAAGAAAAGAAAATATGCAGAAATGGGGGAATCGCGCGCGCGGTCCGCGCGAGCGGCCGTCGCGAGCGCGAATTTCCAATTTTTTTTTTTTTTTTTTTTTTTTTTTTTTTTTTTCTTCTGAAAGTAAAACTTTCTCGCGCGAGCGAGGTGCCTCGCGCCCGCGAAATCAGGCGCGAGGAACTACTGAGGGCTCATAAAAGAGAAAACAAAGAAAAACATCTAAGGGGCAATCTCGCGCCAGCGGGCCGCGCGAGCGATGTCTCGCGCGAGCGGGCCGCGCGCGCGAGATGGGTTTTCTTCATTGTGTGGCTAAAATTATGTACGTACTATTAAAATAACTTAATTCCAACCCCCAAACCTATCCAGAATGTCTAAAACAGACACAAACAGACCCAAAAACGTCCAAAAATAAGAAAACAAACGACATTAAGCTTGGGTTGCCTCCCAAGAAGCGCTAACTTTTACGTCTTTAGCTAGACCGTTCTAGCTCAAGACTCATGGAGGCCGTATATCGGACTGTGTACCCCTAAGAATGTCAGGTAGAGCTCGGTGGTACGCAGAAATAACATCGCTTTGAATTAAATCGATTAACGGTTTGTCATTATGTTCGAATCGATTTCTTACCTTCCGAGTAGATTCTTCATTAGGGTCCACGGAATTAGGATTCATCCACTCATCATCGTCCGCTATATCGTTTTTGTTACTCACGTTTATTTCTTTGGTAGACTCAATCTTCCGTGTTACCTCACCTTCCACCTCACATAGGAAATCGTCGTTTTTAGGAGGTTGATCCATAGCATTAAAAACGTTTAATTTTAGATTCATGTTCCCAAATGACACTTTCATTACCCCCGTCCGACAGTTAACACGTGCGTTGGCGGTTGCTAAGAATGGACGGCCTAAGATGACAGGAGTATGTTTCCTAACATCTAGCACGGGTTCAGTGTCAAGGACCATGAAGTCGACAGGATAATAGCATTTATCAACTTTAACCAAGACGTCCTCGACGATTCCTCTAGGAATTTTAATAGAACGATCCGCTAATTGTATAGTAGCGGCCGTAGGTTTCAGTTCACCTAATCCTAGTTGTTGATAGACGTGATAAGGTATGAGATTAACACTAGCTCCTAAGTCAAGGAGAGCCCTATGAATGATAGTGTCACCTATGACACATGAAATCGTAGGCGTACCGGGATCTTTATATTTTGGAGGAGCGTGTTGGAATATAGAGCTTACTTTTTCCGTGAGAAAGACCTTTTTAGGAGTATGACTGCGTATTTTGCGCTTTTGAGTACATAGGTCTTTTAAACATTTAGCATAAGCGGGAATTTGTTTAATAGCATCGAGGAAAGGAATATTGATTTTAACTTGTTTAAACACCTCGAGTATATCCTCAACCCTAGACTTTTTATTTGTAAGATTAGACGGTTCCTCAACGTTTGGTGGATATGGCATTCTAGGAGTATAATTCGTTGGGACCGATTCTTTGCCGTTCTTATTTTGGCTCATGTCCTCACCCGTCTCTTTATTAGAGTTAATATTCATACCTTTCACATTCTTATTCGGAATTTCTATTACCTCCTCCTCTCGGGTAGTCAACCTAGTTGAGACGGCGTTCACTTGTTCATTCGACCCCTTAACCTCATATTGTCCCTTAGGATTTTGGATTGTTTGACTAGGCAACGTCCCCTCGTTTCTACGACTTACTACAGTAGCTAGTTGTCCCATTTGGGATTCAAGCTTCGCAATGGATTGCGTATGAGAGTGCACTATTTGTGCTTGTGCCTGTACTTGCGTTTCAATAGTCTTAAGGGACGCCAACACCTTTTCCTCAAAAATATTACCCCTTGAAGGATTCGAATTAGGAGGCGGTTGTTGGTATTGATTAGGTTGAAACTGAGGTCGATACGCATTTGGAAAATTAGTCGCCTCATTGGGATTATTATTATTATTTTTCCACGAGAAGTTAGGATGGTTTCTCCATGGCGCATCCGGATTATTAGTAGTTGCATTATAGTTATTTCGTGGGTATTGTTGAATAGAATTAATGTGTTGCTCCACGAATTCCGGGAATTGACTCGCCGATGGACATGCAAGTATCGAATGTGAAGGATCAGAACATAATGCACAAATTTCACGAGCGGGTGGGGCTGTCGTTTGGTTCATTGTTAAAAGTCGGTCAAGTTTGTTAGATAGTTCTTTTATTTCAATTGATTGACTTGACTCGAATTTTACATCCCTCTTAGGTTGATTAAGATATCCTTCCGAACGGACAGACACCGTTTGGTGCATTGAATTCTCGCTTAACGTTTCAAACATTTTCCAGGCCTCGTCGGCGCTTTTGTGTAGGAAGGTTCCCGCACAAACGGCATCGACGGTATTCCTAACAGAGGGAATAAGCCCCTCATAAAAGACCTGAACAAGTTGCCACTTAGGGACTTGATGATGTGGACACGAGCGTAGTAATTCTTTAAATTTTTCCCACGTGTCGTAAAGTGATTCCCCATCTTGCATTACAAAATTGGTTATTGATTTTCTTATCTGGTTTGTACGCATAATCGGGAAAAACTTTTGTAAAAATGCGGTGTGTAAGTCTTCCCATGTTCTAATTGTGTTTGGCTCCAAAGATTGGAGCCAATATTTAGCTTTGTCCTTTAATGAGAATGGAAAGAGCCGCATTTTTAGTTCATCATCAGTAAGATTTTGGATTTTCAACGTAGAGCATATGTCCTGAAAATCTCCTAAGTGTTTATAAGGGTCTTCATTTAGACGGCCATGGAATGATGGAAGTAGCGAGATGGTAGACGACTTTATCTCAAAGTGAGATGCCGTCGCCTCCGGTAATTCAATACACGTTTGTGGCGTGTAAGTCGTCGGAATAAAATAATCTTTAAGTGGAGGAGGTGGAGGGATATTATGATTATTCATATTATCTCCGTTATTTTGATTGTTATTGTTATTGTTGCCAATGTCTGCCATTTTAATCGGTTCTATGTTATTAAAGCGTGGTTTCTTTAGTTTTTGAAGAGTACTACGTATTTCGGACTCAAATAAAGACGTTGGTTTTGGTGTCAAATCGTCGTCTATTACAAACCTAGTTCCAGAAGTTAAATTTGAAGACTTGTTAAGTCTTAATGTACGTTCAAGTTCAGAGTTTAAAGGTTGTAATTCCGGTTTGTTTGAACGTGTACCTAACATAAACTAAAAGAAAAGAAAAGAAATTAAAAACAAAGACTGGCTCAACTAAAAAAAAAACAAATAGCAAGCAATCACGCAACTAAGATAACAAGCACTCAACTACTATGATGCATGAATATTATCCTGTAATGCAATGACCGCGTCAAGCCCAGCGCCCTGGGTTTCCTAGCTAATGCAGTGCAATTAACCTTAAACTAATGCAAATAGTGCGTCACAGCGCCCTGACTTACAGCGGTTTAAAGCGAATTCCAAAGGAAGCAATTTATTTAATTTATTTCTTTTTTTATTTGCGTAAGCTCCTTTGATGTAATTAGCTGCTCCACTCGGAAACGTTGACTACAAAATAAAAGAAAAAGTTAGTAACTAAAAACAAAAACAGAAAATAAGAAGAATAAAAACTAATCTAATATTTACGAATTAACTAAACTACGATTATAAAACTAAGAGTAGTAATGCAATCCCCGGCAACGGCGCCAAAAATTGATGTTGTCAGAATCAAGATATAAAAGTATTCTTTACTTTTCAAAGGATTTGCAGTGTGGAAGTAAAGGTCGAACCCACAGAGATTGATTACTACAGCAACTTAATTTTAAAACCTAAGTCTAATTAATTAGGAAAAACGGATTTTGATTTGGATTTAATTAAACTAAGAACATAAAAGTAAATCTAAACTATGAAAGCAATTAAAAGTGTTTTTAATGAATGTTTAAGGGAACCTAGGATTACAAATCCACCTACTAGCTTCATAATAGGAATATCTATGAATTACTTTAGCTTATTACGTTGGATGAATATGGGGAATTGTAGCTACAAGCCCAATTCCTCCGACAAGAAGATAATCATGGTTCAAGCACCAACATAATCCATCTGCGGATAGCACGAATTATCTCACACTAAACTAGGGTTGTGATCTAATCCGTCTAACCTAGGCATGGACTATTCGGATACTTGATAGCACGAATCAATAAAGCACCATCACATGTAAACAACCTAAACAAGCACAGCGAGAATAGATCGTTGAGCACATCACAGTCAAAATAGATCTAAGACAAGAATAAATTCTGAAAGCAATGATTTAATCAATGTAAGTACGATTTATTTATAAAATCCTCTAAACATGTGACTGTCATCCATACATAATAAACCTAAAATAAAAACATAAATAAAACCCTATTACTCATCTAGGGCTTCATTGAAACCCTAGATCGATGATCTAAGCTGCCATAGAAGTAGTGATCGGCAAGTAGTTGATGGAGGAGGCCATGGAAATCCTTGGTCTTCTTCTTCTTCTCCTTGATTCTCCCTCTTCAAGGGTTGGAAGTGTGGTTGTAGAATGTGTGTATATTAATTGTCAACCCTCTAATTGAAGTAAAATAGAGTTTATATAGATTTACAACATGTTTTGGAAGCCTTTACAACTCGAAACGGACTGAAACTGATGTAATTTACAGTCTGGACGTCGTTTAGCAGTCTCGTTTGCACAGGAGTCTTCAGTATACTGAAATACGCAACTTTGGTTTTTGGGCATATCGCGCGAGCGGGTCGCGCGAGCGCGACTTTTGGTCCTTCGCGCTCGCGGATCGCGCGAGCGAATTATTGGGGGTCTCGCGCAAGCGGATCGCGCGCGCGACTTCTGGATTCTCGCGCCCGCGGACCGCGCGCGCGACATTGGTTTTTCAGCTTCTTTCTTGATGCTTTTTCACCCTGTTTAGCCTGGTTTAGTTGATTTCTTCCAAAACCTGTCAGAAACTAGAAAACAGAGTAAAAATATACAAAAACAGGATAAAAAGGTACTAACAAATGCTCGTTAAAGCGTATATTTAGGATTAGTTCTCTCCCGATCAGTACGAGATCAAGGGTGATCACACAGTCCCATGATGACTTGACCGACCGGGTTACCCCGAGCCTCCAAGGTCATAGTTCCGCACAATCGACTGGATGGACATGCAAGTGAAGTGCAACAGGCACACAAAGATTAATTAATTTGATTAAAATGATATTTTTCAAGTCTAATCCTCGAGTGAACCCAAAATTAGAATTCTGGTCTGCGAAACCAGAGATTCTGGGTTCGATTCCTAGCAGAGTCGCCAGATTGTGGATATCGCAATTTCTCTTACCCACAGGCTTTTCTTTTAAAGTTCTTTTAAATTTCAAATTCAAAACAAATGAGTCGCCACTTAATTTTTAAAAGGAAAATTAAGAAACCATTTTAAAGCAACTGATCTTTTGCAAAACCAAAGATTAACTAGGTCCGGGGATTATGGAATGAGAAGGGAAGGAGCCCATCGGACTAAAATACCCCTTCTCATCCTATCTTGCGATAGGCCTCTACTTAACATCCTTTTAATTGAATTACTAATCTAAGCATGCCCTCAACTAATACATAGATATACGTATACATTACACAAACATGTCAAAATTGTGTAAAATTACCAATTTACAAAATATCATTCAAAAGCCACGTAATTCAAGTAGCAAGCAATAAGATATGCAATAAAGAACAAGAGAACTTACCCGGGATCCAGCCGCGAATATTAAACGTGCAATGCATGCAATTTAAATAAAAACTAGGAAAAGAGTCTCTAATCCACATATATACATTTAAGGCAAAATCTTAATTCTAATGTGTCGCGCATAAAGGTCAAGAAAATCGATAAAATCAAGAAATTAAAATAAATTAAGAGGAGTTCAAGAAATCATACCTTAGCAGCGCTGCAAAACAAAGGGTTAGTCCACTTGCTATACAAGATACGAAGTTAGAAATAACAACCCTGAATTTCTAGCTTAAATCTATCAAGTGTAATTAAATCTAAAGCAACCAAGTCTTAATTATAAGTGTCAAGCCATATGGATGAATATGTACATGAACAAGAATAAATTGTGAAATACTCGGTGATTTAGATCACTTAAACTTTAAATTCAAGTTTAACTAATCATTATTGAAACATGGTTTGACTCTTGACTCATGAAAATATCATCTAAGCCATTATTCATAAGATTGATTGAACTTGCAGAATTCTGAAAATTGCTGAGAGCAGATCATGACTTTAAAGAAATAAAAGGCATGGTTCCCGTGGTTTGATCTTGATGAATTTTGGACACAAGATGCCTCTGTTTGTCTAGTTTTTAACCCAAAAAAGAAATCAGAGTTCCAACGGTTCGATCTCCGGGAATTGGACAAAAACCAGACATCACTCAGCATTCTACAACCTCCTGTCCAGAGTTCTTGTACGATTTTTTAAAAATATTAAAAAGATCAAAAATGCTTTGTTCTTTTTAGGGTGACTTCTTAACACATTAATCTACTTAGAAAAAATTATTTTGGGTCACAAATACTTTATTAAGGTCCTGATTTACTTATTTCAAAAGAGTGTTACTATTCTGAAAACTCTGGGCAGATTGTAGTGACTTCACAAAACTCATGACCAAACCACTTTAAACATGAAATCTTCTTAAAAAAAAATTGCAGTGGTAAAACATTGTGTTATTGGCACTTTCCCGTTGGTTTCATTCAGTTTCAACGGTCTGATTTCGAACTAAAAATCTTTGATCAAAATCGGTTTATGAACCCACTGTTTCATTGTCAAGTTCAACTTTTATTTGTTAACCCCAACTATTAGACCATGAAGTTGGACTTAAACTAAACCATTTTCTCCTACCATTTGATGGTCATTGGAGGCTAAAGACCTTCATATTTGTTGATTTCAAATGAAGTATGAATAGACTTCATGAAATCTTAAGATAATGAATCTAAACCATGGAGATGGGCTTAGACTCAAATTACTTTCTCCTACCACTTGATGGTCATTGGAGATGAAGACATGACTAATACTCATGAGCCTTCAAGAATCTCAAGAGAGAAGTACAAAAAAACATAGGAAACACTCATAGGTTTCAAGAAATATGGAGGGGATTCCATGAAACCTTAAGTTAAAGAATCCTAAACCATGGTAGGGGTTTAGATTCATTTACTTGCTCTTATATAAAGGATGATCAACCTTGACTCTCATGGGGGAGCACAAGCTCACATGAAATCAAGGGATCCAACTCATGAGATTCAAGTGAAGTATGGAAGACTTCCAAGAATCCCCAGAGAGAAGTATAAACAAAGAGGAAGAAAAGAAGGAACTAAAAGAAAAGGCAATTAAAGTTTGCAAGTTCCCTAATAATACTTCTAAAACAGGGTTAATCAAAAGACCAAGTAGTGCTAAGAAGTTCAAAAGAATGAAGAAAAACAACTTATGGTTAGAGGATCACCTCCAAACTATCCTCAAAGCTTCTCTCTTTTGAAGATCTTCCAAGCTCTACTCTCTATTTTTTTTAAAACTCTCTCATTTCTCTCTCAAATATGTATTAGTGTTGTGGTAGCTACCTCTTGTGTTGTGCTCCCAACGAAGATCCTCCCTCTTTTATAGACAAAATTACCAAGTATTCTTAGTGAATTTGGAGTAAAAGACAGGTGTAAACATCTCATTTGGTGGTACAATACGTACTTCCTGAAAATAGACAGACTACTACAGAAGGCGGCAATCAAAAATCCTTTGCGGCAGTCAGTGGATGCCGCTGCGGCACTCAGTGAAAGTCACGACGGCATTCCATGACTGCCGCGCGGCTCTCTGTAAGTGCCACGCCAAATTATTGATTACCGCATTTTTGTCAACCTTACTTTATCAGTTTATTGTTTTTATCCGCATACCTATACGTATTGTACCACAAAATATGGACTGTTAAAGCAAACGGTAGTCAGAAATTGTCGGCGGCACTCAGTAAATGCCGGTCCGGCATTCTGTGACTGTCGTTCGACACTCATTGAGTGTCGTTCGACACTCACTGAGTGCCGTTCGGCACTCATTGAGTGCCGCAAACAACTGCCGTGTGCCGATTTCTGTTGAACTTCCCCTTTTTAGGTCTTTTCTTTTCTCCTTTTTCTTAAAAAACTTATTTTCGAAGATTTTTTTCAAAAGTGATGTTTTATACCTGAATACTCCTAAACACCTGGTATTTCATTCTGTGAAAATTTTATCGCGTTTGGAGAACTTTCTGAAGAGCTTGGAACACTTTGAATCTTTTGATCCTTGTCATCATCGGATATGGAGGTGACACTCTCCTTAATTCGACGTTTGGTCAAAATCGGGGTGTCTACAGGCACTGGCCATCCCATTGGAACCTCTCTCCTTTTCACAGCAATTGGAACAAAGGATCACATGTACTTGTGAGTTTGGAGATGAAGTGGCTGATAAATTGGATTCTTCCGAGAAACCCTCTCACTTTCTTTTCATTCTGTGGTGGTGCCATTTCTAGGATTGCCTTGATCTTAGAGGGATCAACCTCTATCCCCCTTTGTGTGATGAGAAAACCCAGGAGCTTGCCGGAGGTCACATCGAAAGTGCATTTCTTTAGATTCAACCTCATCTTTTATTTGCGCAACCTTTCAAAAAACTTTTCCAGAGCCACCAGGTGTCCTTCTTTATCCTTGGACTTCACGATCATGTTATGCAGCAGAGTGGTGGCAGCTCTTTGGTAGGTTGCTCTAGCATTCTTAAGTCCGAAAGGCATTATTCTATAATTAGGGGTGGGCAAAAACCGAATTGAACCGCTGAACCGACCGCAAACCGACCGAACCGATGTATAATAGTCGGTTTATTGTCGGTCTGCGGTCAGTTTTGGTTGAACTTTTATGAATTTTTCGGTTTCACGGTCGGTTCTCGGTTTGCATAGTTGTAAAACCGATGTAACCGAACCGACCAATACTTTGCATAGCAGTGTACTTTTAATATATTATATTATATAAGATATATATACATTATGAGGATTAGAAAAACCCTAGCCTCATTTTACCCCCTCCAGCAGCCTCCCAACGTTTTTCTCTGGTTCTCTGCTCTCTCTCTCTCTCTCTCTCTAGTCCTCCCTAATTGTCCATCTTCCTCCACCATTGACACCCATCAATCACCATCGGTGCACCTCTGAGTCTCTGACCTCTCTTCCTCACTTTCCCTTTCACTCTCTCAGTCTCAGATCTGAGATCGTACAGTTCATACGGATTACGGACATCGGGACATACGGTATGTTTCTTAGTTTCTCTTCTTTCTCTCTTTCTCTTTCCCTATCACTCTCTCATGACAATCAATGAGATTTAAGCAAAGAAACTATTAATTAGTGATGACTGATGATGATGATCTTTTTTTAATGGTGTACATTATTAAGAATTTAAGAGTTCTCAGATTTGTATATAAGTTATTGTATGCCAAAAATTTTTAGTTTCTAAATATATTTCAAAGATGAAAGATAACACAAAGAAAAAACAGTAGGAAAATTATTTCCCTTATTCTTATCCTTTCTTTTCCTTTTTCAATAATGGGTTGCCTCTTCACATCTATTATTTTTTTTATAGGCTTCAACACGTAGTGGGGTTTGCGAGAATGCCCGGTCACTTGCCAACATGAGGAATATGGAAAACAATCAAAATAGATCTCCATGGCCATGATGTAAATAGCCTATATAAAAAAGTTTGTGTATTTATATATCCATTTGGTATATTACAATTATAATAGCAATTGGTGATATGACCTGTGTTCTATTAGATCCATTAGCCTATTTAGCTCATTAGAATTTGGACAACATAGATAATAATATACAGAAACAGTGCTCATCGGTGAAAATAGTCTATTATAACAATGAAATCAAACATCCAATTGACGAACTACAATCACACCTTCAACATAGAAGTGAGTCAAGTGACTTCTATTTCAATTAAACCTTCAATTAAGGAATCAATATTGAGCTCTTATCTTTCCAAGCAAAATCTAGTAAAAGGCCAGCCTATATACCCATCATATATATATAAATAATAGTCTATTATAACAATGATTGTTATTTTTTTTTGCCTCATGTATTTGTTTATGTTGTGATTGTTTTTTTTGCCTCATTTTTTTACCTTAGAAAATCAAGTTGTTAATGGTGTAAAATTTTTTTTTTTTTTTTAAGAGTTCTATGATTTTTTTTTTTTTTTGCCTCATCATGTCAACATTAATTCTTTTTTTTTTTTTTTGCCTCATGTAACCATGTCAACAGTAATGCTTTACTTGCTTAGAGAATCAAGTTGTTACTTAACTTACTTTCATTTGAAGTTTCAAACAAAATGTCACTGTAGTCGATCTTTCAATTTGATAAAATTATTGTTCTTTGTTATTGTTGATGTTGTTGTACAGGTGCAATGGTGGACGACACATTTGGTCCTAGTGATGTGGAGATTGTTGACGTTGGAGATGATGCTGCTGCCTCCCAAAAATCTCACGATGGGGCTGCAACTGGCACCCCTAAACCTCCACTTCCACCTAAGTCTAAGAGGACTAGGAAGGTCAAGGTAACTCAAGTTACTCAACCAAAATCTGAAACTAAAAGAACTAGTGGTAGAAAACGATCCATTGCGTGGGATCATTTTAAAAGAATTGAAGAGGATGGTACACAAAAGGCTGTTTGTAATTATTGTGGAAAGAAGTACTTTTCGGATCCTAAACTTAACGGGACAACAAATTTGATTGCACATTTGTCCAATTGCCCGAAGTATGATCGAAAATTAGAAGGGGGACAACAAACCCTCTCTTTTCAATCCAAAAAAGATGGAGAAGAGGGGGTTCAACTTGTGGCAACGAGCTTTTCTGTGGAGGCTGCAAGAAAAGCTCTTGCCCAAATGATCGTTGTTGATGAGTTGCCCTTCCGATTTGTAGAAAATCAAGGTTTTAGAAATTATTCTACTGTGTTGCAACCTAAGTTCAAGATCATACCATCACATTATACAGTGGCAAGGGATATTGTTAAAATATACAAGGCTGAGATGGTTAAGTTAAAGGATGCCTTGAAAGGCCGTAGGGTTTGCCTTACCACAGACACATGGACTTTGAACCAAAATCTTAATTATATGTGTCTTACTTGTCATTTTATTGATGATAATTGGAAGTTGCAAAAAAGGATCTTGAATTTTTGTCAAGTAGATGACCATAGGGGAGAGACAATTGGGAAAAAGATTGAGACATGTCTACTAGAGTGGAACATTGATAGCATATTTACTTTGACTGTAGATAATGCTAGTTCAAATACTTCAACCATTAGATTCTTGCAAGGGGTAACTAAATATTGGAAGGGGACCATCTTAGGACATGAATTTTTACACATGAGATGTTGTGCTCATATCTTAAATTTGATTGTATGTGATGGGTTGAAAGAACTTGATACCTCGATTGTTAAAGTCCGAGATGCGGTGAGGTATGTCAAATCCTCACCACATAGATTTGTTTTTTTCAAGAATTGTGTTGAGAAGTTACAACTTGGGGATGGGGGAAAAGGTCTTGTATGCTTGGATGTCCCTACAAGGTGGAACTCCACCTATCTAATGTTGGAACGTGCTAAAAAATTTGAGAAGGCATTTGATAGCATGGCTTTTGAGGACCCAAAATATAAGGACTACTTCATTATGCAAGATGCTAGTGAGAATGGTGACCCTCCGAATGAAGAAGATTGGGAAAAATGTAGGACTTTTGTGAAGTTTTTGAAACTTTTTTATTTGGCAACCAAGCGGTTTTCGGGTACTTTGTATGTAACTTCCAATACTTTCTTTGATGAAATTTTTGTAATTAAAAGTAAAATAGATCAATTGAGTAAAAGTCCCGATGATTTGTGTTCTACAATGGCAAAAAACATGAAAGCAAAGTTTGACAAGTATTGGGGAAGTGGGGATAAAATTAACCTTCTTTTGTATGTTTCCTTTTTACTTGATCCAAGAAAGAAGTTTTCTTATTTGCAATGGTGTTTCCATGAGATGTATGGGAGTGAAAATGAGAAAGTGGCTAGTAATATGATTGGTAAAGTGAAGGGAGCAATCACACGTTTGTATGAATGTTATGCTTCTTCTCACTTAACAAATGTGCAAGTAGCAAGTGGGAGCGAGGAACCATCCATGGAAATTGACGAGGATTGTGATGATCCCCACACAATTATTGCTTCCCGTTATAAGATGTATTTGGATGGTCAACAATCTAAAGAATGTAAAAATGAGGTAGAGAAGTACCTAGCCAAATCTCGTGAAGGTGCAAATGATAAGAATTTTGATATATTGGGTTGGTGGAAGGTTAATATTCATAGGTATCAAGTTTTAGGGGAAGTGGCAAGGGATGTGTTGGCGGTACCCGTTTCTACCGTTGCTTCTGAGTCGGCATTTAGTACAGGAGGCCGCATCCTTGATCCGTTTCGTAGCTCACTCTCTCCCAACATGGTACAAACCCTTGTATGTGGACAAAATTGGCTTCAAGCTAACCACCCAATTTCTATATCGCGGTTGTTGGAGGCGGTTGAAGAATTTGATAATTGTTATGATGCAGGTAATCTAAATTTATAAGTTTACTAATATATCTTGTACATTTTTTTTCTCGTTTACTAATATTTTGATAAATTTTTTTTGTAGAATTTGAGGATGCGGAATCAAGTGGAAAATAGTTCATGCCAATTGTGGAAGTAGCAAGTGCCATGGATGATTTATCAAGCATGCTTAGTGCCAGTGGCTACTTTTTTCTATGTAGTTTGTTGTTGATTACTTAGTTGATTTGGTGTGAAGTACTGACTATTGAACATGTTTCTAACTTTCTATTATGTTTTGTTATTTTGCAATGGTGTTTCTAGTATCTAGACTGCTGGACATGTGTTAGATACTAGACATATTACTTGTTGTGATGTTTGGTGTTATTGTTTTATGTTTGCAAATTGCAATTGTGCAGGTGTTGTCCAAAAAATAAGCCTAAATTAATGTATAAATTGACACTAGACATATTACTCAGGCCCAATTTGAGTGGTTTATTAGTGCCTTGGTTTCTTCCATGCTTTTATATTAAGCTGACCCAATAGGTGGTGTTTTCAAAATAGGCCCAATACAAATTAAATTTAATATAATCAGGACCAATTTGAAAATGGCCCAACCGACCGAACCGACCGCCAACCGACCGACAACCGATACCAACCATACCGATCGAAAACCGACAATAACGGTCGATTGACGGTTCTAGTAGTGCAAGAACCGATCACATCGGTTCGGCTGACAGTTTTGTCCAAAACCGAACCGACCGACCGAATGCCCACCCCTATCTATAATAGTAGGTTCCCCAAGGTGTAGTGAACGTAGTCTTTTCCCGATCTTCTGGCGCCATTAGAATCTGATTGTACCCCGAAAAGCCATCCATGAATGACATCAGCTCATGTCCCGCGGTGTTATCCACTAAGACATCAATGTGGTAAAGCGGGAAGTCATCCTTAGGACTGGCTTTGTTTAGATCATGGAAGTCGACACACACACGAACTTTTCCATCCTTTTTGGGGACTGGCACGATATTGGCAACCCATTCCGGATACTCGGTAACAATGATGAACCCTGCCTTGAATTGTTTCTCCACTTTTTCTTTGACCTTGAGTGCCCATTCTGGTCTCATGCGCCTAAGTTTCTTCTTGACGGGTTTAGAATTGGGAAAGAGGGGAATACGATGTTGGACAATGTCGGGATCGACCCCAGACATGTCCTCGTAAAACCAAGCAAAAACATCTTTGAATTCTTTTAGCAAGAGAGTCAATTTTTCTTTTTCTTTTTCATTAAGAGTTTAGCCAATTTGCACAATTTGTGGATTATCTATTTCACCTAGGTTAACTGATAAAGTATATTCGATTATTTCATAAGTAGGTGGTTTTTCAATTAGTTGCTTAAGTTCGATTGGGAGATCCTCGGAGGGATCTGTGCATTCACAAGTATTAGACACAGAGCAGTAAGTAGAAATGTCTTTCATTTCATTCATGATAGGTGGAGTGATTACAGTAGACAGTGGTGGGCTTACAGCAGTCGACTCTAGTACAGACTTGATAATTGGAAGTACAGACTCTGGGGGAACAGGGGATAGGGATATAGATGACTCTATAGCCTAGTTACTCAGACCCTCCTCAGTTGGCTTGATCTGATCATCTTGGCTCTTGGCCCTCTTTTCTTCCTTCTCTTCGGCGAACTCTTCCCACATTTTCTCGATGGCTTCAGTGTCCAGATACTCCAACCAGTCTTTCTCCGGGGTTTTCTCAATTTCTTTGGGATATAACGGATCTTGATAGGGGGTCTTTCGCACTTAGTGAAGATTTCCAACCCGGGGTGCCTTTTTCCAGTGGCCTGATGGATCCAAGGTTCTGGGAACCCAAAATAGGGGAAATCATCCCCTTTTTTGATGAATTGCCCATTCAAGGTTTTGCGGTATGGTGGGAGACTCTTCACTCTTTTTTTCCACGACCTCTGTAGCTCGATGTCGTCTTTTGTGGGCTTGTACCCCAACCCAAAAGTGCCTTGTTGCCCCTTGATCTACGGGAACTCACGAATCCCTTGCTGGCATCAGCCCAATCCCTTTTCAAGGAAGTAGTTCATTTTGCGGACGATGTTGACAACTGCAGAGTGAATCTCGGGGAACCTGTCTTCATCAATAATCATGTGGACTTCTTCCATAAAGAATCCCCGAATTTCTCCTTCTTCTAGCTCAGGTATTTGGATTTCAAAGATGGGAGCGTAGTTTGGAAAAGCTTCATTACCCCAACTATTGCCGAGGATGATTTTCACCTCCTTCTCATAAATGTACTTGATCATTTGGTGCACAGTGGATGATACAACTTTATTGACATGCAACCAGGGCCTCCCGATCAACAAATTGAACGAGGCAGGTATGTCCATAACTTGAAAGATTTCAGTGCTAACCAAAGATCCTACCCGGATTTGGAGAGAAACAATCCCCATCACATTTCTCTTGGGGTTATCATAAGCCCTCACGGATTGCACAGATGGTGTGATGTCAAGGACATTGACCCCCAAGGCGGTGGCAGTCCTTAGAGCACAAACATTTAGGGTGGAGCCTGTATCGACCAGACAGAATGGCACCTGCTGTCCCTTACATCCAACAATGATGTACAAAGCTTTGTTATGTGTAGACCCTTCCAACGGCAGGTCTTTATCAGAAAATGTAATGATTGGGTCAGGGGTGAGTGCGCCCAAGAAAGCCACTATGTCTTCCGGTGCAGCGTCGATGGGGACCTCAATTCCAGCTAAGGCATTCAACACAGCTTGCATATGCTTGTAGGATGTTACCATGATGTCCCACATTGAAAGATGCGCTTAGGTTTTCTTCAACTGCTTTATAAACTCATTGTCTTCTTCGATGATCTCATCCATTTTTCCTTTTCCCTTGTCTTTGACCAGACTTTTTTCGAATGCTTCAGTGGTAGGCTGTAGAGGCTGATAATGACGGCCTGACCTAGTCAAATGATCAATCTCGGCAAGAGTAGGCCCTTCTACAGCCCCATCTTCTTTGAACCAGTCACAATATGTTCCCACAAATGGTTTCTCTGGATCGTTCCTGATAGAAGCATCGCTTTCATTGTTGGGATCATACCATTTGAGCTCCACTACCCCTAGATCGTGTTCTTTCAAGAAGAATAGATCTTATTCATCAGTCAGCTGTTGCTGCCACTCATCGTCTCCTCCTTTAATCAGATGAATTCCCACAGATTTTGGGATGTCAATGAGGGGGTAAAGGTTGACCTAAGGGAGTGATATAGATAGTAGGGTTGAAGGATATATGGTTGGACTCAATGAGGCTGATATTTTGGTTGTTTGGTAGAGGATTTTGAGTGATATAGGGCTGCTTTGGAGGTGGCTCAATGATATTCTAGTCAATGAGGTCTTGGATATCATAGCGAAGGCGCATATAATCATCGGTGTTGTGGCCAGGGATTTGGTGGTAGGTGCATCTTTTGGATATATCGCAGTTTGGTGGGAGTGGGGTATTTCGAGGCTGGAGTAGTTGGAGGTGGCCCTTTTTAAGGAGACGATCTAAAGTTGAGGAGAGGGAGATTTCTAGCTTGGCGAAATTACGAGGAGGCTTTTTCTGGAAAGGGCGATTGGGCGAGTTTTCTTGGATATATCGCAGTATGCCGTGGGTTGACTGTTAAGAGCATTGACATCCGGAGGATTATTACGAGAGTAGTTGGGCCTTTTTGACTGACTCGGAGGCTCTTCCTTCTTGATCTTTCCTTCCCTGATAACGTCTTCAACTCGAGTTCCAACTTCAAACAACTCTTTAAATGTGGAGATGGACTGATAAAACAATTTCTCATGGTAGAGTAGTTGCAGCATCTGGATTAGCATTCTCACATGTTCTTTCTCAACTGGTCGATGGGTCATTAGGGCCACTTTATTCCTCCATCTGCTCAAAAATGCAGCAAAGGATTCATTGCTGTTCTGCGGAGTAGTTTCCAAATCCCTAGTAGTGACATCAAGTTCTTGATTATAGGAATAGTGATCAATGAATACCCAAACTATGTCTTCCCATGCTCGAGTTTTGGAGGCTTCCAAGGTAAGGAACCATGACAATGCAGACTTCGCGAGAGTTTGTGGGAACAACATTGCAATGTGCTCATGAGTGCAGCCCATTGATTCAAAAATGTTCATACACAACTTTACATGGCTTTTCGGATTTGCGATTCCATCAAAACGGTCAATGGCAGGCATATTGTAGTTTTTCGGCAGCTTCAGCTTAACAGGCTCAAAAAATCCTTCCAAGTCTAGCATGTAATCATCAACCCCTTTACTCTTCCTCAATATGCTTTCCAGCTTGTTGACTTTGTCCATTTTCTCTTGGAACTTTTTCTCATATGCGGGCGGCGGGGCCCCTTGAAACCACCCTTCTTCTCCATTATTCTCGGGATGCGGTATGAATCTGAACGGTGGTGGTGGGAACTCAGGGGGACACTGCTGCCGCTGCTGTTTCAGTTCTTCCATAAACTTCAGGACCTGGGCCAGGATGTCGGATTGCTGGCTTATGGTGGCTCCCAATTCGGTGACCTTGTTTTCTAGCTCTTCCTGATTCATGCTGAAATGACTTGTTGGGCTAATTCTGACCAAACGATTATCTGAATTTCTGACCCAGGACGAAGATCCCAGTTACTGGCTTTGAGAATCTATAGTGACCCTATAGATTCGAGAGGATTTGTATTAGATTCTGACAGTGATGACTTTAGATAGACAAATGATAGTGATGTAAACAGACGGGGACATGACTAGTGTAAGACTGACCGAGATAGTGCGTGCAGACCGATAGAAATGGTGCATGTAAATGAGACAAACACGCGGATGTAAGCCCTAATCTATATGATGCTCCTATTTCTAACAGATAGTAGTTAAACAAATAAGGTCCTAATCTAGGGTTTTATGAAGGCTTCTAGGAGAGACTGGGCATTTCTGGTTGATTTGGACAGAGTTTCTGAGAGAAAGTGGCATATCTAGGCATTTTTGGTTAGTTTGGATAGAGTTTCTGGGAGAAACGGGTATATCTGGGCATTTCTGGTTGGTTTAGACAGCGTTTCTGGGAGAAACGGGTATATTTGGGCATTTTTGGACAGAGTTTCTGGGAGAAACTGGTTAATATGGTTATATCTGGGATATCTGGACAGAGTTTCCAGGAGAAACTGGTTAATATGGTTATATCTGGGATATCTAGACAGAGTTTCCGGGAGAAACTGGCTAATATGGTTATGTCTGGGTTATCTGGACAGAGTTTCTGGGATAAACTGGTTAATATGGTTATATCTGGGATATCTGGACAGAGTTTCTGGGAGAAACTGGTTGATATGGTTATATCTGGGTTATCTGGACAGAGTTTCTAGGAGAAACTGGTTAATATGGTTATATCTGGGTTATCTGGATAGATTTTTTGGGAGAAACTGGTTGATATGGTTATGTCTGGGTTATCTGGACAGAGTTTCTGGGAGAAACTGGTTAATATGGTTATATCTGGGATATCTGGACAGAGTTTCTGGGAGAAACTGGTTAATATGGTTATATCTGGACAGAGTTTCTGGGAGAAACTGGTTGATATGGCGGGAGCATGTGATGATGGTGATCATACTGTCTAGTAGGTTTTCATACTCCTATGTCTTAGGACTAACAAACAAGGTTTGCGGTGTATATCTTTGTAAGCATGGAGCAGACATCCTTGTCATGGTGCCTAGGTAGGTCAACTCAATGTGATCACATGTGAGTGATTGCCTTGGGAATCATAAGAAAGAGGTTCTACCTCGTGTCACATAAGCGTCTACACCGCGCAGGTAATCCCGTCAGGGCATACAGCAGTTATATCACATTATCCCATCTGAAAAGATAAATCAACAGTCCTATGAAAGGTTCTACAGGAATCTATATGCAAAGGCTGGGTTTAGTCAAAGAGGGTCCATTAACGAGAGTTCCAATATACCGTCGAAGAGACAGTACGGAGGTTTTTACTCTTCTTGATATACCTTGGAAGGTACAGTATCAACGGTGACTTATGCCCTGGCACAGCAAGACCTGAACAATGTCAGTGCCGCGTTTCAAACAGTCGGAGGGGGGAAATGCATAAGTGCAATGCGGTGAACCAGACACAGTAAAAAGATGATTTTAAGGATGCTTCTTATGAGTCAAACCTCTGTATTATTTTGTTTTGAAAATAAATATCCCCAGCAGAGTCGCCAGATTGTGGACACGCGGAATTCCACCTCTTTTTGTTTTTTTTGTTGGAAATTGATTTGGATCAAAGAAAGAAAAGGAAGGGTCTGTTGAAAACAGATACAGAGTCACCACTTGGTCTTTAAGGAACCAAGAAACCTAATTTGACTCATCCAAATGGATAAAGGGCACCGGCCTTTCATAACCAAAGAACTTGGCTGTACGAGAGAGGAATGAGCCTTTGTCACGACTAAAACACCCTTAACTCGACCCGTCTCTCGACGGCCTCAATTAGCATCCAAATAATCATCTTATACTATGTATGGTTCGACAATTAATACTATGATAGTATATTACATCACACAAGGGTTTTGAAATGGAAGATCAAAAGATAAGATATCGTTCATAAGATCTAAGCCAAGTATCACGCAATGCAAAGTGAAAGATCACATCAACAAACCTAGAAAAAATCGTCTAATCATATATCAAGTAATAAAGTTTTCCTAATCTAAAGGGTACATGAATTGTTCTTGAAACAAATAAATCAAATGAAACAAGGATGCTTAGCAAGCTAGAATGATGCATGTTAATCTTTGAGAAAAAGAAGACCTCTCGATCCTCGGGAGGGATGAGAAAGGAAGATTAGATCGAGGGAAAGCATGGACGTATGATCCAACTCATTCCTTATAATCTTCTTAGATTAGGAGCCACAAAAGCCCCAAATCATTGCATGAATGCAATGTATGATCCTAGAATGTACAAAGGTTGTAGTGTGTTTTGTGTTCATGGATTCTTAGAATGACTTAGAAGTCTAGAATGTGTATGAATGAATGAAGGAAATCATCATGGGATATGTATAAATGTATTATGAACTACTTCCTAAGACATGAGCTAATTTGGAGTGCATGTAAGCATCAAATCAAAGGATGGAAGTAAAAGTGTGCTTGCTGTGAATAGTGGACAGAACAGTAACATGATCTTTTGGAAATTGAAAAGAGGGGGTAGGAATGTTTTCAATGCATGATTTTTTATGGAGATCTTCCTTATTGTGTCTAGAACACAACCCAAAAAGCCAATATTTAATAACTATCACAGATTGAGAGAAGTCATATAAACAATAGAGTTTATTTAGAAACAGAGTCTGTACTGTCGACTGAAATGTTAGAAAATCTTAGAAAATGAAAACAAATGATATAGAGGCCCATATTATACAGAACGTTCTATAAGACATTGAAGTTTAAGGGAAAAATAAGTTGGGACCACTTGTTTTGGAAAAGTTTCTGTAAAACAAGTTGAAAGTCAACCTAGCTGCTGTGGCAGCAGAGGTAGAATGTTTGAAGGAATGTTTGGACAAAAATGGACCACTTTCAAGTGCTTCCAAGTCAATCCAAAAATCATGGGTGTTCTATAATGAGTTAGAAAGACTTTACAAGTGGTCTTGCATTCATATATTGAGTATTGAACTCAAAATAATTCTTTGAAGTTAAATGACTCACTGTTTTAAAGGTTTTGCGAAAACAAGGTTTATTTCTTGAAATCAAAATGAAGGGTTTAAGAGGGAGTTTTGAAATAGAAGTTTTGAAAACATATTTTCAATACTTAATGAAGATTATAACCACTTAAAATGTCAATATCAAACTCATCATCAAGAACCTCCAAGATTATTGGAAAAGTATTATTTCCATTTTAAAGACAACTTCATGAATACATAGGAATGTATTGAAGTTGAAATCATCATCTATCAAACATGTTTTTGAGGTGAAGAGCTACTATCCATAAGGATTCACTCACCTCAAACTTCATGTCATCATCTAGATGATGATAGACTAGTGAGAAAATAAAAAAAAAAAACAAAAACAAATGAGGTAAGATAAGATGAACAACAAAGTAAGAAAACAAGTATATAAATAATCAATAGATGATATTCAATGATGTATTGGACTTGTAGCTTGATGTTTCACTCATATGTGGTGACATTGGACATGGAAGTAGCTTCCTCTCTCTTAAATGCTCACTAAAATGGTGGTTGGGTGTATTGAATATGAAGTAAATGGAAGTAATGAAGTAAAAACAAAGTTTAGAACTCACTCTTTTGTTTGAAAATCAAAGAAGGAAACTTCTTTTCTCTCTACACTAACCTTATCTCTACAACTTTTTCTCTAAAACTTTTCAAAGCTTACATTTGACACCCCCAAAATGAGAAGTCAAGGGGGATTTATATAGGCCAATTTGGAGTGGTTTTGGGGTTTTAGAAGTACTCCCATTGGTCCCAAACATCTGTGAACATAGAACTACGTCGTTTTGGTTTTCAATTAATCAAAATGAACCCCCAAAAGAAATTACAAAAATGCACCATTCTGGAGGAGAGTGCCTGACACGACTAAATAGTTGTGCGCTCTTGTGCAATACCCAAGTGTAGGTGATCGTGCAAGTAATACTGGATAAGTCCAGGTCGATCCCACAGGGAAGGAATAGGAAGAATATATACTAAGTTATAACCTAAAGAAAAAAAAAATAAGAATGAATGATTTGATGTGTACTAACAAATCCTAATTAATTAAATTAAACTAAATAATAAACTAAAACTTATAGAAACATAATTAATTAAACAGATAAATTAAAGGTGTTGGAAACATGTGAATCCACATTAATCCTAACCATCTACCATGCATATTCATTAATGCTCTATGGAGTACATCCCTTTTCAGTATTCCGTATTTTTCTAAAGATAAAGAATCAATAGCCCTTTCATGACCGGGACTACATCATCACAGTTGATTTAAAATACTTGGAAGACGGTTTAAAACAATGGTAATTACTTGCACTCTAAATGGTGTTAGCATTCAAAGTGGTTTTCAAAAGTCATTGAAGAAAATAGCCTTAAGGCTTTAAGGTCTAAAAACTGTTGTGACAAACTGAGCTTATTGGGACAATTTGATGACAGATTTCTAAAACAGAAAGTCATGGAATACTTAAAAGAATCATCTCAGGAATTAACATGTTCGATCGATCGAAGCGCTCTCGATCGATCGGACAATCTCATCCTTCAATCGATTGAAGTGCCTTCAATCGCTTGACTATGGCCCTGGTTCGATCGATCGAAATACCTTCGATCGATCGAGCCTAGGGTTTCTAAAGATTGCATGGCAGAGGTTGGGAATCAATGTTTCATCACATATTCCCAACGTCTAAACTACAGAAACATAACAAAACTAGTGCAGAAGTAGTAAAACATAGCAATCATAATAACTAGATTAACAAACAATCAAATAAAGAAAAGGAACAGAAAAACCTGGAATAAATCTGACTATAACTTGTAATAAACTTGAAACAAACTTGAATCTTGAATCTACAATGGAAAAGGAGGAAGAAAACATCAAACTAAACTAATCTACTCCTAAACTAACCCTAAAACTACCCTAAACTGTTGTTTTCTGCGTTCTGGAGCGTCCTCCCTTCGTCTGGCGTCAAAACGGCTTATATATAGGGTTCCCACAGAGTTTACGCAACTTTTGGTTGAATATAAAGTTCGATCGATCGAGCTTAGTTCGATCGATCGAAGGTTCGATCGATTGAACTCTTCTTCAATCGCTTGAACTCTATGATTTTGACAGCTCTACGCACTGATGGAAGAATGGCCATAACTTTTCACTCGGACCTCGGATTGACCTCCCGTTTGCAGCCACGCGACCGTAACTCAAAGATCTACATTTTATATCTCTGGGAAAATCTTCCAAATCTGAAGTCTTCATTGTCAAAATTGATGTTTTCTCAGCTGCTTCCGTTGTTCTATCCACCAGAATCACTTTTCTTTAGCTCCACTTCATTGATTTACATCCTAACACCTATAAAACAATGCAAAAACATATATTTAAACATTAACACAATAAAAAGAGCATTGTTATTAGAATGCACCTAAATGTAAGGACTTTGGGGATAAAGTATGCATAAAATACTACGT
Organism: Hydrangea macrophylla; assembly: GCA_033977485.1. NCBI lineage: Eukaryota > Viridiplantae > Streptophyta > Magnoliopsida > Cornales > Hydrangeaceae > Hydrangea > Hydrangea macrophylla. The sequence continues at coordinate 50,672,562 of CM066985.1, forward strand.
AATACACTAGAAATATGCACTTTTCACCACGAATCAGTGCCACAACAACACTGGGCCTGTACTGCGGCGGCTGTGGGCCAGTGCCGTGGCGGCACTGTTAGGAAACTGCGTTCCCAGAATCCGTTGACAGTGGGTATAAGTTGGTACTGCAAAAAAATTTACGTGAAAACTACAATAACCCTACAAGGGCGGAACTAGGGTTACCTTGAACTGCAAAATTGGATTGCTGTAGTAGACGAATCGAGAACACGGGCTCGATAACAGCTCACGATCTTCTACCGTATTCCTTTGCTGCCAGAATATCGAACTGAGTGTGGGCTCTTTCGAAATCCTTTTAGTTTTCTGCTCTTCCCTCTTTACGTTCTATTTTCTAGTCCCAGTTATAACACTCTCTTTGATTGCTGTGACGATTCAATCCTGATCACATTGATCCGACAAAGATGTGTTCGTCAGGAGGATCAAATGATCTCCGATTTACTTGAATTTTTAACAGCAGTTCCGTCTCGACGTCAGGAACGTTGTGTAAAAAATTCAGCAACTTTCGATCAGTATCGAGCAGTCCGAAGCTCTTTTAGTGAGCGTTGTCCGACGCTAGCGATCTACACTCCTATGTCTCTTGAATGCTCACAGAGACTAGGGTTTGGTGGAAACCCTTCTAGAAGAAAGCTAGGAGGTAAAGGGAAGCTTAGAATATGAAATCATGCAATCTGAGAGAAGAGCCAAGGCAGCATATATATAGGCTACGATAGGGACCATAAGAAGTCAATAAGGAATAGGCTTCCTTATGGAATTTGGAAACCCTAATTCGAACTGAATAAGATTCCTATTTCCATAAATTATAATTCATACCACTAAAGAATTATAATTGCACTCCTACCCTTATCTCAAAAATATATTTCGAGCTCCATGTTATTAAATGCTTATTATCTCCCCATGTTAAGATTACAGATATCCATTAATTAAATATAATTACTGACAATCATATTTAATTAATTTCTTAAAATTCCTTGAGATCCTCTGCTTAACTTATCTGATATGTCGGATACAAAATCCACCTGCAGGGTTTGACATAATCAAAACTTATAAGCTTTCTCAAGGGGATATCATCAATTCCAAAATTGAGACATGGATTCCATCATTAATTAATATCTACCACACAATTAATATTGCCACCCAATCCAATGAGATATTGACCCATTTAAGGATCTCACCCTTTTAGGGATCAAAGTATAAATATCAAATGTACGTGTCTATAAATTAAATTAGGATTTAGAGCATAAGCACTCATAATAGCCATGAGGTATTAATTATCTTATAAGTCAGTATAAAGATAATTACCCCAAGTCGGTCCTATTTAATACACAAAATGTACCAGCATGGTGAGTTGAAACTATACCGTTTCCCGCAGTCAAGACAAACCTACTACAACACCATGCTGCAGTCCTACCGATGGTGTGTCCAATCCCATCTAAGACTGTAAACCAAAATCTTACATTCTATAATATCTGATGGCCTGATCTTCCGTGTGTAAGCCGAACTCTACACACCAAACCACCTACTATATAGAATGAGAGACACACATTAAATAAATAATATAATACAAACATTGCCCACACAGATTCTCATAAAAAATGGAATAACTGATTTTATTAAATGAATAATAAATCAACTACATAAAGCATGGATTTTAGTATATATCCCTAACAGTCACTGCTCCTCATTCGTCCAGATAATCCTTTTTAGGCCCCCAAAGGTTCCGGTATTCACGAAAAGGCCCTATTTCGACCGAAATTCACAGAAAATGCATACGAACTCCAAATTGAGGTTGTGATATACCCTTGGAAGGGTAATTGAGTCTAATTTTCATAACAAAAGTTCAGAGATAGGTCACTTTGAAAAGTTTTGCGATATTTGTGATAAAAGCCCATTTGATCGCCTTTTCCTCCTTCGAAAATTCATAATAAATTCGTTTTAAGTCCAAAAATTATGTGCGATATACCGTTGGAAAGCTATTGACCTCTAGTATCTATGAAAAATATTTGAAAAATGATACAGTGCTCCGATTTTAAAGTCAACTTTTGGTCAAACTGGTCAAACTTGGGATTCCCGGGAAGTTCTAGAAACCTCTGGGAGCTCCCAAGGTCTGACGTTTTCGTTCAATTTTCTTTAAAACTCATTTTAATATTTTCTGCATGATCTAGAATGATCCCAGAACTTTTTGGCAAATTTGGACGATTTCGGTCAAACCTTGGTCAAACTTGGTCAAACTGGTCAACGGGGACTTTCTGGGAACTTCCGGGACCTCTGGGGGTCTCTGGGAGCCGACGATTTCATTCGGTCTTGCTTTATAACTCATTTCATTGTTTTTCTTACAACGTAGCGCGTTTCCAGAACAATTGGTCCGAATCCGAGAGCGTTCGGGCTTTTAGGGGTATTTTGGTCGTTCTGAGCATTTTGAGAGATTAAACTAACTTCTAGGAGTCCTTTTTGAGTCTTCTTCGATCATTGTGAACCACCAAGCTATGGGTCTCCTAAATCTGATAGCTGAAAAAATGGGGTGTCTACAGTTTGCCCCTCTTTGGCTTGAACTTGCGAGGCAACGCATGTCGCAAGCGAGTGCCAAAGCTTTGAAGAGACAGGTCTTTTGGAGGCTATAGATTTAGGATAAAAAGCGTTGCAAAAGATGTAATGATAGAAAACATAATGCTGGGGCAAGGGCTGGTCGTGCTCTTCGTGAGCTACCTACGTATCCCAAAGGGAATTAGACCAAGACGTAGTTCGGGGCACAACGGAACAAATTGCACATGCACAACAAATCAGGTGAATGCTATGTTATGAGGATGATATGCAATGCATGGATGTGATACGAATTGCGTCCTGAGTCCTATCATGTTTAGTGTTTTGATCTTAGTATGAGTTGGTGTGGTGAGCTGTATGCCACCCCGAGTGGACTTATGTTATGATAGTGTTGAATCTAATGCAGTGGTTGATCCTGATAAGGATGCCAAGGTGTTGAAGACTCTGGGTCTCGGGCAAACTTCTTAAATTACTGGAAGTGTGCTTTGTAAGTGAAATGGATCAAACGCAAAGTTTTAGAGGATGACAACCAAAGGTGACTGAGGGATTTTATGATAACCGATAAGTGCAAAAGCTATGATAATGGACAAATGAGAAAGCTCATGATAATCAAGAGACACGGAGTCGTGGAACGACGATGCTTCATCTTCGGGCGATGTTCTGGTTGTTCCCGATGGTCGATCTTCGGGAGTCGGTTATGCTTTTTGCTACTTTCTGTTGGGGATAGTGGGAACTAGTATCCTTCCATATTTTTCCTCGGTGGATGACGTAGGATTCTAAGAGAATCTCTCTTTTTTTATCGGGAACCAGGACCCATCTCTGAATCTCTCACGGTTGATCAAATCTTTGGGCGCTCAATCCAAGGGGGTCGGTCGGGGCCTCCAGGAGCTGATATCTTTCTGTTTCTATCCTCAGGGGATGATGTAGGACTCTCGGGGAATCTCTCTTAACTGTTTCTTGATCGGGAATCGGTATCCATCTCTGAATCTCTCACGGTTGATCAAATCTTTGCATTGGTCGGCTCGAAAAGCCGATTTAGGCCTTCGGGAGCCGATATCTTTCTATTTCTATCCTCGGGGGATGGTGTAGGATTCTTGGAGAATCTCTCTTAACTGTTTCTTGATCGGGAACCAGGACCCACCTCTGAATCTCTCACGGTTGATCAAATCTTTGCATTGGTCGGTCCGAAAAGCCGATTCAGGCCTTTGGGAGCCTATATCTTTCTGTTTCTGGCCTCGGGGGATGGTGTAGGATTCTTGGAGAATCTCTCTTAACTGTTTCTTGATCAAGAACTAGGACCCATCTCTGAATCTCTCACAGTTGATCAAATCTTTGCATTGGTCGGTCCGAAAAGCCATTTCAGGAGCCGATATCTTTCTGTTTCTATCCTCGGGGGATGGTTTAGGATTCTTGGAGAATCTCTCGTAACTGTTTCTTGATTGAGAACCAGGACCCATCTCTGAATCTCCCACGGTTGATCAAATCTTTGAATATGAAGTTAATGGAAGTAATGAAGTAAAAACAAAGTTTAGAACTCACTCTTTTGTTTGGAAATCAAAGAAGGAAGTTTCTTTTCTCTCTACACTAACCTTATCTCTACAACTTTTTCTCTAAAACTTTTCAAATCTTTTATTTGACACCCGCAAAATGAGAAGTCAAGGGGGGTTTATATAGGCCAATTTGTGGTGGTTTTGGGGTTTTAGAAGTACTCCCATTGGTCCTAAACATCTAGAGAAGAATGCCGCGGTGACACTGGGTGTGCCGCGACGGCAGTGGGCCAGTGCCATGGCGGCACTGCTCCTCATTCGTCCAGATAATCCTTTTTAGGCCCCCAGAGGTTCCGGTATTCGTGAAAAGGCCCTATTTCGTCCGAAATTAACAGAAAATGCATACGAACTCCAAATTGAGGTTGTGATATACCGTTAGAAAGGTAATGCAGTCTACTTTACATCAAAAAAGTTCAGAGATAGGTCACTTTGAAAAGTTTTGCTATATTCGTGATAAAAGCCCATTTGATCACATTTTCCTCCTTCGAAAATTCATAATAAATTCGTTTTAAGTCCAAAAATTATGTGCGACATACCTTTGGAAAGCTATTGACCTCTAGCATCTATGAAAAATATTTAAAAAATGATACGGTGCTCTGATTTCAAAGTCAACTTTTGGTCAAACTGGTCAAACTTGGGATTCCCGAGAAGTTCTGGAAACCTCTGGGAGCTCCCAGGATATGACGTTTTCGTTTGATTTCTTTTAAAACTCATTTTCATACTTTTCGCATGATCTTGAATGATCCCGGAACTTTTTGGCAAATTTGGACGATTTTGGTCAAACTTGGTCAAACCTTGGTCAAACCGGTCAACGGGGACTTTCTGGGAACTTCTGGAACCTCTTGGGGTCTCTGGGAGCCGACGATTTCATCCGGTCTTGCTTTAGAACTCATTTGATTGTTTTTCTTACGACGTAGCGTGTTTCCAGAACATTTGGTCCGAATCCGGGAGCGTTCGGGCTTTCAGGGGTATTTTGGTCATTCTGAGCATTTTTAGAGATAGAACTATCTTCCAGGAGTCCTTTTTGAGTCTTCTTCGATCATTGTGAACCACCAAGCTATAGGTCTCCTAAATCTGATAGCCGAAAAAATGGGATGTCTACAGTTGGTAATTTGACATTCATATTAAATAGTTTCAATTCAATATCATTGACTGTTCATTTATTTTGTATGTCATATCGATAATGTTGATTCTCTTTTACTTCGTATTCATTATATAAATGTCATTGCACTTGATATACCCTCCTTTTGAGTATAAACAATTCCTTTCGAGATCTTTTAGACAGGTTATGTTCATTCACTGAGCCTTACACTCATACTCTTCAAATTGTTTTAAAAACCCTTTCAGATGACAAGGACATGCCCTATGCTGATCCAAATGAGGAACAGGAGATAGGTATAGAAGGAGAGGACCCTCTTCTAGATGCCCTTAAAGGATCCCTATTTTAGAAAGTCCCTCTATTGTATTTTAAGTATTCCTAGAATAACTCCTTTCTAGTACTGTATTTGAAGGCGTTGTAAGCCTAGAACTCTGTCTGTAAACTTATTAAGTATGGTTTGGTGGTTCTACTAACCTCAATTAAATATTAAATAAATGTTTGTATGCTTCTGCTAGACTCTGTACAGGTAAAAGATGACCCACAAGGTTGGTCACGCACTCAAAATCCACGGATGAATTTTGGGGTTGTGACAGTTGGTATTAGAGCATTAGTTAGTTCTAGAGACTATTAGGAAACATATGTATTGACTAGGATCCTTATGTCAAGAATTATTAAAATATAGAATGCTAACATTTCTTTTCATGTACAGTTTAATTATACTAACAACATCGCACTATAGTAACTAATGGATCAAGCCACCAATGAACGTTTTGATCGCGTTGAAAGAATCATGGAAGGACTAGCTATTGCTGCCCAAGAAAGTGGAACAAGAAATGGCAGCAATGGAGATGGCAATGTGCATGTGGACAGACGAGGAGGAACACTTCTGGATATTGAACAATTTTAGAAACTCAAACCTTTGTCGTTCTACGGAAAAGATGACCCTACTGTAGCTAAAACATGGGTTCGAAAGATGGAAAGGATATTCAAGCATTTTCTGTGCATTGAGGAGGAAAAGGTGGGCTATGCTACCTATACCTTCGTAGAAGAAGTAGATCATTAGTGGAGTAACTTAGAGAATAGTGTAGAAGGCATAACATGGGATCAATTTCTGATTCTCTTTAATGGGATGTACTAACCCAAATTTGTAAAAGACCAAAAAGAGAAGGAGTTTATGCATCTCAAGCAGGGGATCATGACTGTTCTCCAATATGCCACTGAATTTACTTTACTGTCACGGTTCGCTTTCTACCTCATTCCAACAGAAGAGAAAAAGGCAAGGAAATTCGAGAATGGTTTAAAACTTACCATTCGAAGCACAGTTGAGATGTTTGAATTTTCAACATATAGAGAAGTTTACGATCGTGCTCTCAAAGCGGAGAGAACGGAGGCAGAATTTTAACAAAAGAGGAGTATTCCAAATAGAACAATGGGAAATCAAGTTAAAGGTCAAGCAGGAGTGAAAAGACCATTTTCTGGAATATCTGGATCTAATGCTAATAACCAAGCCTGGAAAGCACCATCAAACACCAAGGTCCTATATAAGACTTGCGGGAAAATACATGAAGGTATCTGTCGGTTCAACTCGGGATTGTGTTACAAGTATGGTGATCCGAACCATGTGATTAAGGATTGCCCAATGATGAATAAGGCAATTGTTCAAGCACCCGTCGCAATCAATCAACCCCCGTCGCAGAACCAAGGAGGCAAAGGAAGAACCAACAACGCCAAGGGCGTGTATTAGCACTTGTTTCTGGGGAGAATAATAAGGAAGCTGATACGGTGGTGGAAGGTACTATCTCTATATGTAATATTAATGCTCACACACTTATAGATTCTGGAGATTTGTGTCACCGTTCTTTGCGTTAAAATTTGCTAAATCTTCGGAACCTTTGAAAAATGAACTATTAGTTGCCATACCTTCTGGTACTTCATTGATTAGTAATCAAGTATACCGATCATGTACGATTATGATTGGTGATGTATCCTTACTCGTCGATCTTATACCACTCAAAATTTGAGGTTTTGATGTTATCTTGGGTATGGACTGGTTATCTTCAGTTCACGCTCATGTTGACTGTGCTGCGAAGCAAGTCAACTTCAAAATTCCTGGTCAAGCTTGTTTCTATTTCATAGGAAAGGGTGTTGCATCGCTACCTTATCTTATCTCATCTATGCAAGCAAAGGAAGTAACTTTGGAGGACGTTCATGTTATGAAAGAATTTCAAGATGTCTATCCTGAAGATCTGCCCAACACTCTCATAGATAGAGAGATTGAATTCACCATCACTCTTATTCCTGGTACTCAACCTATATCGAAGACTCCTTACCATATGGCTCTTGTAGAATTGAAAGAGTTGAAGATACAACTGCAAGAATTGTTGGACAAGGGTTTTATCAGACCAAGTACCTCTCCCTAGGGTGCACCGGTCATTTTTGTAAAGAAGAAGGACGGAACTATGAGACTGTGCATCGACTATCGCGAGTTGAACAAAGTAACAATCAAGAATTGTTATCCCCTCCCAAGGATTGATGATTTGTTTGATCAGCTACAAGGAGCACAAGTTTTCTCTAAGATTGACCTGAGATCAGGTTATCATCAATTGAGGGTTAAAGTAGGAGACGTAGAGAAGACGGCTTTTCGTACTCGTTATGGTCATTATGAATTCTTGGTAATGCCCTTCGGCGTTTCTAATGCTCCTATAGCATTCATGGATCTAATGAATCGAGTATTCAAGCCTTATCTCGATGATTTCTTAATCGTATTCATTGATGATATCCTTATATATTCAAAGAGCCTTGAGGATCATGAACGTCATTTAAGAATAGTGTTGCAAACACTAAGAGATCGCCAATTATATGGAAAGTTCAAGAAATGTGAGTTCTGGCTTCCCAAGATCTCATTCTTAGGACATGTGATATCTAAAGAAGGCATAATGGTGGACCCACAGAAAATTGAGGCTGTGAAGTCATGGCCCAAGCCAACAACTGTATCTGAAGTGCGTAGTTTTCTAGGTTTGGCTGGCTATTATCGGAGATTTATTGAGAACTTCTCCAAAATTGCAGGACCTATGACGCAATTAACACAGAAAGGAGTTGCATTTGAATGGACTGCAATTAGATATAAGTGTTTTCAAGAGTTGAAGGATCTTTTGATATCAGCACATATCTTGAACATACCTACCGGAGAAGAAGGATTTGTAATTTATAGTGACGCTTCTTATCAAGGGTTAGGATGTGTTCTAATGCAGCACGGTAAGGTTATTGCTTATGCATCTCGACAATTGAAGATTCATGAGAAGAACTATCCTACCCATGATTTGGAGTTAGCAGCAGTAATTTTTGCGCTAAAGATATGGCATCACTATCTCTACAGTGAAAGATGTGAAATTTTTACCGATCATAAGAGTTTAAAATATTGGTTCTCACAAAAGGAGCTGAATATGAGGCAACGTAGGTGGATAGAGTTCATGAAAGATTATGATCTTGATATTCAGTATCACCCTGGAAAAGCTAATGTTGTAGCTGATGCTTTAAGTTTGAAATCTTCTGGAAATGTGGCTTCCATGATCACGTCACAACAACAGTTGATTAACGATTTTGAAAAATGGAGATTGACGTCACCCCTCATCAGTCTTAAGGTTTTCTTACAGCTCTCATTGAAGAATCGACTATTCTTGAAGAGATCAAGAGATCTCAGTTGTCCGATGAGTTTTTAAAAAGGGTTAGTGAAGATATATCTGAAGGAAAGAGGCCCGAGTTCCATTTAAAAGATGGAGTGCTCAGATATCAAGGCAGAATTTGTGTTCCAAATATTGTTGAAGTCAAGAGAAAAGTTTTGGATGAGGCACATTCATCTAAGTTCGCTGTTCATCCAGGTGGAACTAAGATGTACCATGATATGAAGAGGTCTTTCTGGTGGCCGAATATGAAAAAAGATATTACCGACGTTGTTTCACATTATTTGCATTATCAGAGGGTAAAGATAGAACATCAACGTCCTGGTGGAACTTTACAGTCACTTTCTATTCCTGAATGGAAGTGAAAACACATCACCATCGACTTTGTTGTTGGGTTACCCCAATTGGTGAAGTAAAATGATGCTATTTGGGTAGTCGTGGATAGATTGACGAAGTCTGCTCACTTTTTATCAGTCAGAGTCACCTTTTCATCTGAGAGATTCGCAAGGTTGTACATTGCAGAGATCATTCGACTTCATGGTACGCTGATTTCTATTATTTCGGATCGAGACACTAAGTTTGTGTCATTTTTTGGAAGAGCTTCCAAGAGGCTATGGGCACTACTCTTAACTTTAGTACAGCTTTTCATCCACAGACGGACGGTCAGTCCGAGCGTGTTATTCAGATTTTGGAAGACATGCTACGACTTACTATTCTAGACTTCCAAGGTAATTGGGAAGAACATTTACCTCTCGTTGAGTTCGCTTATAATAATAGTTTCCAAGCCAGTATCGGCATGGCTCCATATGAGGCATTGTATGGGAGGAAATGTCGATCCCTGATATGTTGGACCGAAGTAGGAGAGAGGAAAATTATTAGGCCTGAGATCGTACAGTTAACAACTGATAAGATACAACTCATCCAACAACGAATTCATACTGCTCAGAGTCGAAACAAAAGCTACACAGATGTTAGACGCAGAGAGCTAGAGTTTCAAGTAGGTGATTACGTATTTCTCAAGGTGTCACCTTCGAAGGGTATTGTTCGTTTTGGAAAGAGAGGGAAACTTCATCCTTATTTCATTGCACCTTTCGACGTCATCGATAGAGTAGGAGCAGTGGCCTACCATTTAGCTTTACCACCAGACCTGTCAAATGTTCACAATGTATTCCACGTTTCTATGCTTCGACCTTATGCCTCAGACTCGAGTCACATTTTATCATATGAACCAGTAGATGTCCGCGAAGATCTTACCTACGTTGAACAACCAATTCAAATCATGGATCAACACGATCAAGTGCTGAGGGCCAAGGTCATACCATTGGTCAAAGTTCTCTGGAGGAACCACGCAGTGGAAGAAGCAACTTAGGAACGTGAGAATGAGATGCGCGCAAAGTACCCCCATCTATTCCGTTCTTAAGGTACAATAAGTTCGGGGGCCAAACTTCTTTCAGTAGGAGAGACTGTAATGACCCAGAAATTAAAACGTCTTTTAAAAATTTATTTTCGTCAAAGAAAAATACCAGATTTGAGATTTTGCAGTATAAATTTTACCTGTGTGTGTGTGTGCGTGGTTATGTGAGTGACCACATGGGATAATCTCCCACGTGTTAACTTGGAGACCAAACAAATTTAAGTGCTTAGTGTGTGTGTGTGTTCTATGTGTGTGTGACGTGAGTGTGTTAGTTTGTGTGTGTGGGGACCAAGTAATCTAAGGTTTATATATACACTACACCTACACCCCCCCACCACCACCTCATAATTCTCACAACTCTCTCAACTCTCTCTCTCTCTCTCTCTCTCTCTCTCTCTCTCGGGTACATAAATAAACACACACATACAATTATTTTTATACACATATAATTACATACTCATTCAAGTGAGCATTTTGGTCAATCAAAGTTTGATTTCTTATTTGGGAATCCTCTGCCATTATCAGAAAATTCCTTTTGGGTAAGCTTTCTATCAAGATTTCATTTATGAAATCTGTTTATATAAACTGTTAATATATGTATATATAGATCTCATATATATATATACCATTAAGGGTCCAAAAATAGCGGGCAGAAAAACTGTAACAAAAAACTTGTTTTCTTTATATCAAATGAATGTTATTGACCCCAATAGGCATTGTTTCAAGTTTCGTGCGATAATTTATAATGGCCGCGATGAACGAATCATTTGAAGTTTCGAAAACTAAAACTTTTACTTTCTATATAGTGATCTGCCGACATCGGATTTGATCGCGGTTTCAAGTGTAGAACTTATAATTCAGTTAATTACAGTCTGAAATAGTAAATTTACAGTTTTTGGATATTTTTATATAGTCCCTAGAGTTAGGTGTATTACAAAATTACCCCCAAACTTTAAAAAAAATGGTATTATGGTCACTATGAAATTTGGTAAAATTATTATAAATCATTTATATTTCTGTAATGATATTATGTGTTAATAAACATTGTTTTATAATTTTGTCAATTATAAAACTATAGAATAGTAATATTATTTTGCTATTTATCATCAATCGATTTAAATAAAGATTTAATCATTCTAAATAATTGTTATATTATATTTCTGTAAATATGGAAAAATTACAAAAAAAAAATATTATTATGGCAGGGTCCAACTAGTAAAATTAGTTTCTGATTTAAAGCCTTGTATTTGGGCATAGATTTAGAATTTACAGTCCTATTATAACTAATTTAAATTTAGTGTTTTAACATAAAAAAAAATTCATAACTAATTATCTGTAACTCAAAAAAATACACCTATGATTCCTATAGTCTTAAAATAATGTCTAGTACTCTATTTAAGAGTTTGGAGCCGATTTGATACCGGCCAAAATATAGCTTCTTCGTAGGGCCCACGTTTATCTAAGAAACCCCACTTGTGAGATAGAAATTGCCACAAACTCCAAATTGAGCCTAGTTAGTGATGTTGGACTCAGAATAGCATAATAATATCAGTAGTGAAGGTTTTATACTATTTTAGAAAAATTACTAAAATACCCCTAAGAAAACTTTAATTACTGTTTTACCCCTACACTTGCGCTTTTGCTTATATGTTTAGCTCTTTTATCCCTATTGATGTAAGAACTATCTCATCATTAAATCCCTAAGCTATCAAGGTGAATAATTCATATTCCTATTGCTGATTCTACTCCTCTCGAGTGAATCTGATTCTACCTTCGATTGTTAATATTATACAATTGTTATTATTCAATTGGGAACATTGTAGTTTGGTTCCACTGAAACAGGTTTATGCTCGTTGTATGTTATAACCCAGACTTTCTATGTTATCATACAATGCATTCATTTATCCATGTACCTTGTTATTCAGATTTTATATGTCATTCGATCAATTATTCATTGTCAATTACCACTACAATAAATTTTAAAGTATAGCCTATGTATGCGATGAATTGAGCCCGACTGTAGGGTTGCCTTTGATCATTGTGCGATGTAATAAAAGAATGTGTGCGTGAGTGGGTGGTTGGTAATTTGGCATTCATATCAGACACTTTCAATTCAATATCATTGATTGCTCATTTATTTCGTATTTCATATTGATAATGTTGATTCTCTTTTACTTCGTATTCATTATATAAATGTCATTGCACTTGATATATCCTCCTTTTGAGTATAAACAATTCCTTTTGAGATCTTTTAAATAGGTTATGTTCATTCACTAAGCCTTATGCTCACACTCTCCAAATTGTTTTAAAAACCCTTTCAGATGACAAGGACATGCCCTATGTTGATCCAAATGAGGAACAGGAGATAGCTATAGAAGGAGAGGACCCTCTTCTAGATGCCCTTAAAGGATCCCTGTTTAGAAAGTCCCCTTATTGTATTTTAAGTATTCCTTGAATAAACTTCTTTCTAGTATTGTATTTGAAGGCGTTGTAAGCCTAGAACTCTGTCTGTAAACTTATTAAGTATGGTTTGGTGGTTCTACTAACCTCAATTAAATATTAAATAAATGTTTGTATGCTTCCGCTAGACTCTGTACAGGTTAAAGATGACCCACAAGGTCGGTCACGCACTCAAAATCCACGAATGAATTTTGGGTCGTGACAGTTATGCACTAATATTGTGAGTGTGATCTCGTTGCCTTTTGGAAGATTTAGCAGTTGTAAATTATGACAAAGCAAAGTTAATTTCATATATTGATATAGCACATATACAAGAACCAACAAATCGCACAAACTGTGAGTGGTCATATAGTGTGTCAAAAATTAATCATAAATGTGAAAATTGTTACTTTAAAATATTCTTGCATGTTTGATTGTTGTGGTTGTTCTCTTTAGCTTTTTCAAAGTTCTGTTAGTAAACCATCCTGTTTTTATATCTAATACACGTACTAATATGAGAAATTGTCTCAACATTATTTATTTGGATTATTCTATTATTCTACAATATTTGATTGATGGGTAGTGTGACAGAAATAATAAAGGGTATTAAAAACCTAATCAATTAACGTTATAACGAGTACTAGATTTTATTATATTGAACTATATACATCTCTAATAATACAATCTAATAATTTATAATATCATGAACATATTATATTGTTTTATTTAGTACAAGTATAAAATGACTCTAGTGTGCTTAATTAGTTGATGTTAACTTCTGCATCTTCTAGAATGCAAGGTGTAATGATATTGCTAATGGGCGTGCTAAGTTTTTTCCAATTTGCTGATTCATATATGTATATATATACATACAATTAACCTATGAAAAACTAAATATCCATTGGTCTAAGTTGTACTTTACATCAATACGCTTTGATGCTATTGAAATTAAAGATTTTGGAAGTATAAAATAGGATGACCAAGGAAAAAGGGGTGAAAATTAAAATCAAAGCATTATTTAAAAAAACTACTTTGCACTTCTTAGATGAAATTTCTATTATTTTTAGTAATTGTTATAATTTATTATAGTTACTGACCACTTTGCATCTCGTGCAAATACACGGGTATAAAACTAGTTCTTTTAGAATGACAAAGAAAAAAAATGAAAACAAGAAATCATAAACCAAAATCAGCAACATTAATGATTGCATGGTAACGTTACACTATTTGGTTTTTAATTTTTGGATTGAATGCTCTCCTATTACAGTCGATCAAAAATAAAAACTAAAACTAAAAATTAAAAACCCCAATATTACCGTACTAGCCAATGCCCCCTCGGGCCCTTACTAATTGAGTCTTACCAAAATTTGGCATAGTAGGAGAGATAACACATCATTGGCAGCGCAATTTTTCAATTTTGCACGTGCCTAACTAGGACGGAGAACAATGAATGGCTGCCAGATTAGATCCTAAGGGTATGTTTGATAACCCAAATAAGTTGTGAAAATGAAAGCTTTCAACACTTAATTTTTTTCAGTGCGTTTAATAATAACCACTTAATTGAAAAAGCAACCACTTAATTGAAAAAGTAGCCAAAAAAATCATTGAAAACTTTAAGTGAAAAAATTCTGCTGAAAATAATCACTGAATATAGTTTATTTCAGCAGTTGAAACACTGTTCATTATACTGCAAATTCAATCACTTAAAATTTTCAGCACTTAATTTTCAGTTTTATCAAACGGACCCTAACATTTTTGGGACTAGATCCACAAATTTTCATAACTTTTTTATTTGTCAAGTACCAATGTAAAGTTTATTTGTACAAAATAAATAACTTAAAATATTAAGTAAAATTAATTTACATCGATAAAGTATTTTTTTTAATTATTATTATTATTCTTGCAATTTTAGCAGCAAAATCACCATACATGAACTATATAATGATAGACTGGTATATTGAGCGAGGCCAAAAGGAATTGCTTGGGTGGCTTATGCTCAAGACCAGCCCTAATAGCTATGTTGTTCATTCTCTAACAAATTTTCTTGCCCTACTTTAAATTTTTCTAAGATGCTAATTCAATCCGCAACAAAAGAAGCCACACATTCCAAATATCAAAAGATTTAGCCAACAAATCTATACACTCAAATGACTTCTTTATATATATATATATATATTATTAATAAACAATCCAACCCAACCTCAATGGCCCAATACAAGTCCAACAAATGACAACACATACTAAAGAATAAGAGACGAGAGTCAAACATTGCACGCCTACTCAGAAGAGTGCAAAGGTACCAATGGGCCACTAATCACATTAGTACTAATCACATTATTTGTAATTTATTGAATTTCAATTGTGTACTATAATAGCTTTTAGGGCTAATTATGTTTTACTCCTTGTGGTTAGATCCATTTTTACTTTACCCTCTATGGTTCAAAAGCGGACACTTAGTCCCCCTTGTGGTTTTCGGACTAAAGTGAATTTGTCCAATTTTCTCTCAAGTTGCCCCATATAAGGATTTAGTGTTAAAATAAGCCCCACATAAGAGAGTTTAAGTGTCAAGCTTAACCCCACATATGCAGTTAACCCAAAAATTAACCCCCCTCCAAAAGGGTTAAGTGTTAAAAATTAGCCCAATGTAGGTGAGTTAAATGACAGTATTATCTCCACATAGGTGATTAATCTCAAAATTAACCTCACAAAGGGGGTTTAGTGTTAATATTTTTGGCTAATTTTAGAATTTTCATCAGTTTTGAAGGAAATCTTAATAGTTTTACTTTAGTCCAAAATCACAGGGGTTAAGTATTCACTTTTGAACCACAGGGGGGCAAACTGGGAATGAGCCTAACCACATGGGGTAAAATGTAGTTAACCCTAACTTTTAAGTAAAGTACCATCTACCCCGATTAATGAAACTAATAGGGTAAATTACACAAGCATCCCCTCATACATGATGTAGTTTTGACTTAGTACCCAAAACTATTTTGCCGGACGGATCGACTGCTCAAGTACCACTTTTTGACACTTATTAACCTTCTATTAAGTTTCTATCCAAGAACTTAATGGTTAAGGGAAAAAAAATTTGTGACCAAATTACCTAAATCACGTGTCTTCGACAGTTCACCCAATTCACAAATCTAGGCAGCCACGAACATGGCTAAATATTGAATGCAATTGTTGCATAATCCTACATGGTATCACAAACCAATAAGGAGTATGCATTAATCCATTTGGCCCCCTATTTCCCTGGTCCAGCTCAGCAAAAAACTTATCTAACTCAACAAATTTTAAATCTTGTGAGAGGGGATAAAATGTCACATGGTATCCCCATGATACCCAATATTTATGCTCTTTCCTAATTGGCTGCAACACTCAACTCCAATATTCTCTCAAATCTGGTTGCCTTTAACAGATGAGAAGAGAGAAGGGACAATTTAGGGTTTCGGGCGGGTTTCAAATCAACAAAGTAGAACCGGAAAGATGGTGATGGAAGATGTCTTTGTGGTGGTTGAAAATGAGGTATGATGGTAGTGGTTGTGCCAGTGCCAATGGAGACTGTGGTTGCTTTAGGTTTGGGTTTCAGTGATTGGAGATGGATGTGTCTGTTAGATTCGGGGTGTGAATGGTAGCTTATTTAAGCTCAAGGGGATCGTTAGGATCGCTAATGACCAGCTCAATGCTCAGGGAAAGTTGGAACATTAAGTTTCAAGATTCTAGCAGAGGAGTTTTCGACCGGTCAACTGGGTCCCTTTGACCAATTGACTGGGTTAACGGCTATATGAAGTTTTAAAGAAGTTCTGACAGAGGGGATTTCGACCGGTCGACCGGACCTTATTTGTGAAGAGTCACAACTTTTTATGTTGTAGTTACGAATTAGTTTGAATTTCATCTGCTCTAATGGATGATAAACATGTATATATAGTTATATACTTAGTATATATATATTGGGACACAACCATTTGTGTAGAGAGACATCTCTTACCCAATAGACACCCCTATATATGCAATATAGTTAGTTTTAAATACTTGATTTTCAGATTTTTCTCTTCTCTTTTTCACCTATTCTAGAGTCAATCGAGAGCAATTTATATACATATATTCTGCAGAGTATAATAGAGTTTGTCTTAGTCCACAAACAACTAAGTGTGGGACATAAATTCATTTTTCAAACAACGCTTTGCGTGCTCAATCTAGTCACTATTTTGTTTTGTTTCAAACATATAGTTTCCAACAATCGAAAAATGAATTTATTATTTATTGGAAGTATGGCCATTTAAATAACAACCATTATCAAGAATACACTTGCCGAGAAGCCTGAAAATTTCAAGGGAGAAGACTTCAAGAGATGGCAAATGAAGATGATGTTCTATCTCACAACGCTCAATCTTGCACACATCCTACGTCAATATAAGCCGGTGGTTCCTACCGAAAATCCTTCAAAAGGATAAGAAGCCGCATTGGAAGCATGGAACCATTCCAATTTTGTATGCCGAAATTACATTCTAAATGGGCTAGAAGACGATCTCTACAACGTCTATTCAACTTTTACTACTACCAAAGAGTTATGAGAATCCTTGGAGAAAAAAAACATGACCAAAGATGCCGGTACAAAGAATTTCATTATGGGGAGAGTTTTAGATTTTAAAATGGTGGATTCAATTATGGTGGTCAAGCAATTGGAAGAGATTCAAGTGATCATTAACCAAATTATCTTGGAAGGGATGGCAATTAGTGAACCGTTCCAAGTGGCATCCATAATTGAAAAGTTGACGTCGTTGTGGAAGGAATTCAAGAGTTATCTCAAGCACAAGCGTACGGAGTTATCAATAGAGAATGTTGTGGTGCATTTGAGGATTGTGGAAGACAACCGGAAAGGAGATAAAAATGGGCAGCAAGGATCTATGGAGTTGAAAGCCAATCTCGTTGAAGGTGAGTCTTCCAAATCAAAGCCTAAATCAAGTTCTAAAGGAGACAAGAGGAAATCTACATACAATGGGTCTAAGGACCGCGATTCCAAGAAGATTAAAGGGAATTGTTGGGTATGTGGAATACCCGGACATCGTGCCAGCGAGTGTCAAAACAAGAAAGGATCTAATGGAGGAAACAAGAAGTCCAATCAATCTAACATGATGAAGATTGACGATCTTGCGGTGGTGGTCATGGAAACTTGTGTGGTGACCGACTCTAAGGGTTGGTGGATAGACACCAGGGCCACTAAATACATTTGTGGAGATATAAACATGTTTTCTACCTACACAAAGGCAGATATTGGTGACAAGCTTTTTATGGGCAATGACGCAGCTTCAACTGTTGAAGGCAAGGGGAATGTGATTATCAAGTTCACTTTCGATAAAGAGATGACCCTCCTATATGTGCTACATTTTCCAAAAATTTGTAAGAATTTGGTGTCCGGGCCTATGCTAAGCAAGAAAGGATTGAAGCTAGTCTTTGAATTCGATAAATTTGTTTTGACAAAGGGTGGAATGTATGTAGGAAAGGGTTACCTTAATGAATCTTCAAGATGAATTGTACTCCCAAAATTATTAGACTTAATTCATACCGACTTATGTGATTTAAAACTAACTCCAACAAGAGGTAGGAGGAAATACTTTGTTATGTTTATAGATAATAGTAGTAGATATTGTTATGTTTACTTACTTAGTTCTAAGGATGAAACAATGGATATGTTTAAGACATATAGATCTAAAATTGAATATCAATTATCTAGAATAATAAAATGAGTTAGATCGAATAGAGGAGGTGAATATGATTCAACTCCACTAGCGAACTATTGTGCTAATAATGGGATTATTCATGAAACCACTGCGCCGTATACACCATAACAAAATGGTGTAGCTGAGAGAAAAAATAGAACCCTCAAAGAAATGGCAAATGCTATGCTAAATAGCTCAGGTGTACCACACAACTTCTGAGGGAATGTCATTCTTAATAGAATTTTACATAAGAAGACTAACAAGTCTCCTTATGAAGTTTGGAAAGGAAGAGTACCCTCGTATAAAAAGCTCAAAGTGTAGGGGTGTCTAGCTAAGGTATAAGTTCTGCTCCCTAAACGAACGAAACTAGGACCTAAGACCGTAGATTGTGTATTTATCGGTTATGCTAATAATAGTGTTGCATATCGATTCCTTGTGGTTAAGATTGAGAATATACACATTCGTGTCAACACATTCATGGAATCAGTAGATGTTGAGTTCTTCGAAAACATCTTTCCTTTTAGGGAAAGAAGACAAAATTTAACACCTAAAAGAAGTATTGAAGAGATTTCTTCAAGTTCTAAGAACGATGAAGAAATTGAAGTTGATCCTAGAAAGAGCAAAAGAGCTAGGAAAGCTACTTCTTTTGGACCAGATTTTGTGACACAAGTTACCATAGGTGAAACTCAAACCTTTAATAAGGCTATGAGTAAGCGATAAATAGTGAGGTAGACTCCATTATGCAAAACCATACATAGGAATTAGTTGACTTACCTCCAGGTAGTAAACCAATTGCTTGCAAATGGATTTTTAAGAAAAAAAACTCAAAACCGATGGTACCATAGATAAGTACAAAGCTAGACTAGTTGCAAAAGGCTATAGGCAAAAAGAGGGAATAGATTCTTTGATACTTATTCCCAGGTTACTAGGATTACTTCCATTAGGATGGTAATTGCTATAGTCTCCGTCTATAATCTAGAATTACATCAAATGGATATGAAAATTGCGTTCCTTAATGGAGATCTAGATGAGGAGATCTATATGGAACAACCGGAAGGGTTTGTTGTAAAGGGACAAGAACATAAAGTCTGTCAACTTATTAAGTCTCTTTATGGTTTGAAACAAGCTCCAAAACAATGGCACGAGAAATTTGACCACACCATGATCGCAAATGGTTTTAAAATCAATGAATGTGATAAGTGTGTGTATGTCAAGGAATTTAAAGATTTGTGTGTTATTGTTTGTTTGTATGTTGACGACTTACTTATTATTGGAACGAATAAAAAAGTAATTAACAAAACCAAGAAAATGCTAAGCTCAAGCTTTGACATGAAGGACATGCGTAAAACTGTTGTTATTCTTAGTATACAAGTGAGACAGACTCTAGACGGATTTCTTCTCACACAATCACATTATGTTGAGAAAATATTAAAGAAGTTTGGACAATTGGATAGCAAGTCGGTTGCAATACCATTTGATGCCAATTATAAGTTGAGGAAGAATATGGGTGAAAGCATTTCTCAATTTGAATATTCGCAAGTAATAGGGAGTTTGATGTACATCATGAATTGTACAAGTTCGGATATTGCATATTCAGTGGAAGGCTTGCTACATACACTAGCAATCTATGTAGAGATCATTGGGACGCTCTAGTGAGAGTGTTAAGATATCTAAAGCATACCATAAGCTACACACGATACCCACCCATGGTAGAGGGATATTCTGATGCAAATTGGATTTCGGATAGTCAAGATACTAAGTCCACAAGTGGGTATATATTCACTTTAGGTGGAGCTGCGATTTCTTGGAAATCAACTAAGCAAACATATATAGCACATTCGATAATGGAATCGGAGTTCATAGCCTTAGATAAGGTAGGTGAGGAAGCCGAATGGCTTCGAAACTTCCTAGAAGATATTTCGTTATAGCCAAAATGGGTAATGGCCCTAGTTATGCATTGTGACTGCAATGCAGCATCTTCCGTAGCTAAGAATGCAGTGTATAATGGCAAGTCAAGACATATTAGAAGGAGACACAATACAATCAAGCAGCTGCTCTCTAGTGGTGTAATCACGATTGACTATGTCAAATCGATGGAAAACATTGCGGATCCTCTTACGAAAGGATTACCTAGAGTCAAGTTCAATACGATGAAAGGAATGGACCTAAAGCCAGTATTTTGAACAACTTTGCAGAAACCTATCCTAGCTGACTAGAGATCCCAAGATCTAGGTTTAATAGGCAAACTAGTTGGGAAAGTTCATGTTGTAAATACACATTTAATATGGCTTCATTTATGTATGTTGTTCAAGTGTGCAATTAAATTTGTTGAGGTTATGTTTACATTTAATGATATTGAAGATTAAATGTTAGTACTCTTAATTGTTATCACCTATATGAGAATGGAAGTGGGGTCGCTTCTATGAGAACTTCAAAGGCTTGGTTCTCTAAGAGTTCTCATGAATAAGGATCATGTTCAGGACCAAAATGAACACAACTGAATGAATTAATATATATAAGGCTATGTGGTGTGTTATCTAGTGTTGGTTTACATTAAAAGGTTGAACAGTTCAATACTTAATGTACATTGCATCACCAAGTAAATCCAGTACATATTCACTAAGGGAAGGTTCAAGTCCAAAAGACATTATCCTAATGCGTGCAAGTCCGTGAATAACTATCATCGTTTTATTGTATTTCATTTTTGTTTAGTGATCAGGAGAGAACAAATCCTAATTACACGTCTTAATTCACATTTGTTAGCAGTTTTTAGCCTATTTTTGTGTACTTTACTTTGTTTTTAATTTTCTGTCAAGATTTAGAAGAAAGTAAGAGTTCCAGGCTAAATAAGGTGAAAAAGCATAAAGAAAGAAGTAGAAAAAGCCCGCTCGCGCGACAATCCAAAACATCGATCGCGCGGCCCGCTCGGGCGACCTCCCAAAATTGCGCTCGTGTGGCCCGCTCGCATGATCCGTACAAAAAAGTGAAAATGCGTATTTTTGAGTGCTGAAGACCCCTGCGTGAACGAAATTGCCTAATTATGTCCAGAAAGAAAAATACAGCAGTTTCAGTCAGAGTAGGTTTACAAAAGCTCTCCTAAACCTTCTAGAACTATATATAGATGAATCTAAAGCTATTGGAGGGTTACGCATCTTTGCACACATCAATACTTACATCCATTGGAGGCAAGGAGAAGAAGAAGATCTAGTTTGAAGGTTCTGATGGTTACAATCAACTTTATCTCAATGTTTTCCTCAATTATAAACCACTCTTCTAGGGTTTCACCCTTAGCTATGTAAAGGGGGATTTCTTCGCTTTCTTATTTTAGGATTTTATGTATGGGATAGTAATTGTATGTTTGAGGATTATTTATGTATAATCGGTTTTTAATGATAATAATCAAGAGTATTTTAGATCTATTCTTATCTTAGATTTTTCCTTGTGCTTATTGAACCCAATATTCCTTGATTTCTATGATTGATAGGAATATTTGCATGCAATAGTGCTGCGATGTTTACATCTTTTATAATTCATGCTTAGGAAAGATGAGTTATGCTACACCCTAATTATAGGCAGATAATTCATGTGAACCGAAGATGAGTTATGCTTAGATTGAACTTGAGATATCCTCTTGTTGATACTATTGGGCTTGTAGCTACGATAGATCGTGACTATCCAAACATAAAACCTAAAGTAGAAAGTCTAGACCTCTGATGCATAGTTAGTGGTAGATTTGTAATCCTAGATCTCAATCACTCATATTAAAACCACTTTCAATCTTGCAATCGTTTACTTAGTTTAATTTTAGAATAGTTCTTCCATAGTTCTATAGTTTAATTCATAGTTTAGTTAATAGTAGGAATTAAATCAATATCCAATCAAACTTCTATTTTCAATAACTAAATATATTTAGGTTTTTCTAATTAAAGGATAAAAATGACCAATCCCTGTGGGTTCGACCTTTACTTCCACACTGCAAATCATTAGAAAGTAAAGCTTACTTTATATCTTGATTCTGACAAGATCAATTTTTGGCGTCGTTGCCGGGGATTGATAATTTTTGCCATTAATTTTTAGAATCTTAATTTATATAGTTAGTACACATTAGATTAGATTCTGTTTTCTTTATTTCGAGTTTAATTTTTGAGTCCCTAAAATTGTCTGTGTTTTGCAGCTTAAAAGTCATCAAAGTCTAGCAAGTTTGAGTGGAGCAGCTGTGCACGTCAACGAAGCTTACGTGAACCTAAAAACTAAATTTCAATACATTTAAAAATTATCAAGTAAATTCGTTATTTTAATTTCGCATCAAACAACTATAAGTCAGGGCGCTGAGACACAATTACTTGTATTAGGTTAGGTGTGGAGTGAGCACTGCATTAGCTTGGAAACCCGAGGTGCTCGACTTTGACGCGAATCACTACATAACAGGATAACTACATGCATCATAGTAGTACTGTGTGCTTGTGTGCTTGGTTAATTGCGTAGTTTAATTTCTTATTTGGTTGAGTCAGTCCTTATTATAGTGTCAGTTTCTTTAGTTTATGTTTGGTACCCATTCGAGTAAACCTAAGTTACATCCACTTGATCTTGAACTTGAATGAACCCTTAGAGTCCTTAGGTCTTCAACACAAGCTTCGAGAGCTCGGTTGATGCTAGACGACAAATCCACACCTAAACCATCGTCCTTGTTTGAGACTGAAATTTGAAGTACTCTTATATGTCTATGGAAAACTAGAACTATTAAAATCGAACCTATTCCAATGATTGATTTTGCAAATAGCGATAATAACGGGAATAATGGAAATAATCCAAATAATGGAGGCAATCCTAACATACCTCCGCCTCCACTGCTAAAAGATTATTTTACCCCCACCACTTATACGCCACCGTCGTGCATAGATGTAATACTCTGTATTTTTGGTATATTAATAAGACCTGATATTTCCTTTCTATACTTGTATAAACTTTTTCTTTCTTTTGGTGAAATTTGGTTACCAATCGATTAACAAGCTTCCCAATCGATTTCCACTTTCCAGATACCAATCGATTGACATATTCCCAATTGATTGCCATTCTACCGACTAAAAGTAATGACATGGCAGAATCCCAATCGATTGCCATCTTTCCAATTAATTGCCTTCAAATATCTGTTACCAATCGATTGCCATCTATACCAATCAATTGGCATAAGCTGAGACAACTTTTCTTTTTTTCTTTAGCTTTGAACGTGTGACACTCTCACAACTCTCTATATATGAGAGTATTCTTGGCCTTGGGGCCAATTTGGCAGCCTTGAGAGAGAGAGGCATATATCTTGAGATATATATCCATATATCTATATCTATACACTCACACACATACTCTCACAACAGAGGAGAATGAGAGAAGAAGAAGAGGAAAAGAAGAAAAGAAATAAGAAGAGAATGAGAGGTAGGGGAGATAGACAGAAGAAGAAAAGAAAGAAAAGAAGAGAGAAGAAGCTTGAGTTTTAAACTCACACAAGCCAAACGCACCTTTGGTGAGTTCCTAACTCACTTGGTCTCTTTATTGGATGTCTATACAAGTTTGTATGAAGCTTAGATGTAGAAAATGCATGGTTTTGACGTTTATATATGCTGTTTTTACAATCTGTTGGTGAAGACAAAGTGCCAATCGATTGGAATAATTACCAATCGATTGCCATCAGTCTATATCCAATCGATTGGATAAACTTCCAATCGATTGACATCCCAATTGATTGCCAATGCTAGCAATCGATTGACATTGTTTCAGACCCAATCGATTGACATGATTCTCAATCGATTATTATAGTTTTTATCCCAATCGATTGGACCTTATACCAATCGATTAGTATGAGAAGAACATAGATTCTTTTGCCTGTTTATTATATAAAAGGTTCGATTGCTCAATTCTTGTTTCGAACTTTCGTTATGCGATTCTGGGTTGATCAGGGGATAATGTAACAACACAGATAAGTATGATTAAGAATAATGGGTAATAAAATGATGTGAGATATTATGCGGCTCATGTATGAGTTTGATATCCATTTTCTTTTAATTCGAGTAGTCAGGCCACATTGGAAATTGTCACATGTCGACATTAGAATGTAACTTAAGTAGATTTGGTAAGTTTTGGGAATGGTACATAGACGGACGTTTGGTCATGATATGCTCTTAAAAGCGGTGAGCTGGACCAAGTAGTCCTAAGATAGACCGGATAATCTACGATATGCTCTTGAAAGCGGTGAGATGTGTAATATGCTCTTAAAAGCGGTGAGCTGGGATGTCTGGTAGATGATGATGAGTCGTGACAATAGATGATATGCCTTGTTTAAAACATTATGTCCCTGAAATGTGGTGAACAGGATATATGGTTCTTAAAAGTTGGGACGGACTGACGTGGAGTCCATGACATGCGGTGAGCAGGATATATTGCTCTTAAACGCGATGGACGGAATAAGGGTGTATCCCTAGAGTTAAATGATTGAGTCTGTTCCATTCAGTCAGGATATATTAATATCGATCTTTGATTAACAAGACGATAAGGGTTTGTTTACGAGGTTGAATAAAGGAACAAGATAGTATTATTATCATAGTCAGATGTTAACTCTTGTTTTCATTAGCTTGTGTTTACTTCAGATAACTAGTACCTTGTTAGTTTATACTCACTCAGCTCTCAGTAAGAGAATACACCGAGGGTGGCCCCACTGATGATGGTTATACCAGGGAGGACTATAACGTTGATGTTTACGCCAGCTTAAGACCTGGAGATAGTTTATGTTTTTTTTTATTTGTTTTGTTATATTTAGTACTTGGGCATATGTTGCTTCTAAACCTTATATACTTCCGCCGTAACTTTATTGTTGTAATAACTCTGATGTTGGTAATAGAATAGGTTTCTTTTATGTTACTGTGGGTTGTTTCTTTCTTGTTCTGTTATCTAGAACTGCATGGTGAGGAAGGTTAGTGACATTCACCGGTCATTCCCTATGGACCCATAAAGGAAATTTATTTTTCTCTATTTATGTTGTTCTAGGGCGTGACAGGATTTTTGGTATCAGAGCACGAGGTTGTGATACGTTCGTTAACAAATCATTCCACACCATCTGGTCCTAGTATGTTAAGATTTCCTTGAGATAAGATATGAGTTTAAGATAAGTTCGTCTTTCTGACGATGGATAGTCTCTTTGCAAGATAGCATGGATCCAGAGTTTCATTAGTTTGTTACCGATGCTTATGGAGGACACGTGATCCATGGGGATACCGTGGAGCCAGCTGACCCAAAGTTTTATCATGAGTGAGTGTGCCAGATAGCTAGTCGACATTTGGAAGAAGACATGTAGAGGGCGCTTTATACAACCGGGAGTATTCACCCGACATAGATGCGTATGGATGCTTACCATTCTACAAGAGTTGGTAGAGACATTTGTCAGGAGATATTACGGTTAGTTCAGAGTAAGCCAGAGATGGATGAGATTGAGCTGAGAGCCATTTTAGCCTTCCCACCGGAGCCTGTAGCTGTACCAGCATCGGCAGCCCCACCATCAGTGGTACCCGACATACCAGTCCCGGAGCCTGAGCCAATTCAGGATGAGGAGAATCCAGAGCCAGAGTACGAGCATCCCGACGAGGATATTGACGGGGATGGAGAGGAGGAGCCGATAAACGATGAGGACCCAGCGGAGGATGAGCATACGGTTGACGCAGATGATGATGATCCGGAGGATGATCCGGAGGAGCCAAAGTTTCAACCAGAGTTCGAGCCCGAGGATCCAGCACAAGACCCAGAGGTCGTGGAGGCAGACATAGGGATGGAGGCTGATGTAGTGGTTGAGGACGTGGCCGATGAGGAGATTATTGTACCAGAGGCACCCATTATGCATCAGATATCGGCCGGACCTATTATGCATATGGCAGCCATGGCTGATATGGCAGTAGGATGGATAGTCGGGATGGTAGCCCAGCCAGCAGGTTTTGCTATAGGAGAGGATGTGATAGAAGGAGCTCTTTATATAGCTGATGGATTCGCCGCAGTAGCAGTCGAGGTCGCTAACCAGGCGATAGCAGATGCGATGGAGGACGCTGATGCAGAGGTAATAGCCGATTGGGATATTGGAGTGATAGCTGGAGATCTTGTCGCATTAGTTCAGGATGATCCACTCGAGGAGATGGATATCAATTTGGAGGATGAGGCACCACCAGCAGGATCAGATGCTGACGACCTTTGAGTCAGGGTCTGCAGGGAGTTTATGTTTAGTTAGATTATATTAGGACATGTTGTCCACCAGATTTTTGGGAGCTTGAGAGATAGCTATTTGACCATAGCTTTGTATAGTATGAGCAGTAGTGGTCGTAGTTGTAATAGTTGACCTTAGTACTATTTTTGTTTTGTCCCATGTGGTACACAGTTTGACTAGTGTGTACTATGCGGTACATCTTTTGATTTATACGAGCAGTACTTTATTATTAATCGTGTGGTTGCTTTGATGTATTGTTTTTAGAACTATTCTTTCTTGTTGTTTCTTGCCCTGTTTTGTTTTCATTTCTGCGAGAAGACTTTTAGCTGACAGTTGTATCTCTTGTAGGCAATACTCGTTATCATCATGGTAGGATCCTTGAGAAATCACAAAGCGCGAATTGGAGCACCTATTCTGGAAGGAATGGACCTCCAAAATTTTTGAAGCATTCATGCAAAGAATGGAGCATGTAGGTGATACCTACAATAATCCTACAAATCAATGAACTGTCCAACCCCCATTTGTACCGTTTCAACAGAGGCAAACATGGGACAAGTTGTTAGCAAATTTTTGTGGGTTACGTCCTGAGAACTTCGATGGACTAACAGAACCATGGAAAGTAGAGTAATGGATAAGGGAAATGGAGTTGATCTTTGAAGCATAGGAGTGCAATGAGCATGAGAAACGTCTCCTTGCTATGTTCCAGCTCACTTATGCCGTCGCAGATTGGTGGAAAGCTGAACGAGCCACTATAGGAATAAACGCTGCAACAGCAATGTCTTGGGAAACATTCAAGGGAAGATTTTTAGAGAAGTATTTTCCAGAAGATGAAAAGGATCAACAAGAGAAGAATTTCCTAAGCTTAGTTCAAGGAGATTGGACGGTAAGAGAATATACTACACAGTTTAAGCGATTGTCTCGATTTTCCCAACATATGATCGATACACTACAGAAGAAGGTGAAAAGATTTCTCCAGGGACTAAATCCCCATCTACACCATATGATGATTGGTCACCTGAGCCAGAGTTTTAAAGGACTAGTCAGACTTGCTGTAAGTCTAGAGAAGGATGCATATCTAGTATAGTGACCACAGATGAGTCGACCCCAGCTATCAAGGAACTTCCAACAGAGGAATTTCCAAGCACAGCCACCGAGAAATACCTAAGGTTGGAGACCTCACGAAAATTTTCAAGGCAACAAGAGAACTTGGGAAGGAGCCAGGAAACCCCAGCAAAGTTATCTTCGACCCCAATCGTATCGATAGCGAGGATTACAACCTCAAGCGCTGCTAACAACCTCGCCAAACAACAATGGAGGATGTTTTAACGGTGGAAAGCCAGGACATATTACAAGGAACAACACTGCCCACAGATCTAATCGCAAGCCAGATATTGTCTATCATAACTACAATAAACCAGGGCACATGAGTAGGGATTGTCGTGCACCATGTTCGCTCTCGGGGTATGTATGATTCAAGTGCAAATCAATCGTAACAAGTAATACTCGGGTAGGTACGAGGTCGATTTCCACGGGGACTAGACCGGAAGATTATAGTTCCAAGACACGAATACACTACTACCGTAACCAATAAGAAAGAAAAGGTGATTGTTTTGAGGGTAACTAACTCTAAATCTAAAGCTAATCATGCAAGTATAACTAAGGTAAAACAGTAACTAATTAAGTTAACTAATTAGACGACAAGTACAATTTAACTATAACTAGCAAGCTAGAATAACGAGTTATTTAACGACAAAGGAAAAAGGGCTAGGGGTCATGCTACCAACCTTGGATCACAAAAAAAAGGTAAGTATTAGGGATTTGGAGGAAACTTCTCAAGTAAACAAAGTTCCTTGGGGGCCAACAATCAAACATGTGGGTTGTCAACCCCACTATGAAAGATGAAAGCTTGAGGGAACTAAGGGCAAATGTTGGATTGGTAATATAGATTCAATAACCTCCATTGCGTGACAATGGGGGTAAAGAAACAAACATATTACAAACCCAACACTCTTCAATCACTCAAGAAGATCCAAAACCGCTAGACTATCAAGAAACACAAGGATCCATAGGTGGGTTCATGACCCCTAACCTAGAAAACTAGCTACACATGGTTTTAACTATGAAAACATTAATAGGAACATTAAATGAGTAGGAAGATATCACCATTAATGCAATCAATAACTTCAAGACAGAGAGAGTCCAATAAAAAGCTTCAATAAATGCTCCAAAAGAAGAGTCCAAGCTTGCAAGTTGAAGAATCTCTCACAATCTTGGTTACAAGCCCTATATCTAACTAATCTATGAACAAAATCACAAGGAATCCTAATGAAATACAAGAGAGATGAAAGAGAGAATTTAAGCTGCTATATAAACTAGGTCAAGCCCCCAAAAACGAGTTATAATGGGGTATTTATACAAAATCCTCGGAGTGGCAAACTTGTAAAACAAAGAGTGCAGAAACAGGGTCATTCGACCGGTCGAGCGGGGCCATTCGACCGGTCGAATGCCCCTCTGCCAGAATGTTATAAAAGCACACAAGAAGTGGACCGGTCGAATGGGGCAAGTCGACCGGTCGAATACCCCTCTGCCTTGAATCTTCAATGCTTCATAACAAGTTTGCACACTGATCACTAAAATTGCCAAAACTCCTCGCTCCGGCCTCCGATTGAGGTGAAATTTGCGGCCACGCGAAGAAGACTCGCAGAGCTTACTTTACCAAGTTACGATCAATCTCCAAACATGTGGTCTTGGAGTCCAAAAATGAGAGAGAACTGGCCGCAATAGACGAGATCTTCAACCGAGGCTTTGCCTCCCGACTCGGATTGTCAACAAGACCTGCAAAACACTACAATAACCCGTGTAAAAGATGTAAACAGTAGAAATGAGGGTTATGCAAGAAGAGTGAGTAAGTAATGTACTTAGAAGCTCCAGGAGTGGAATTTTGCGCAATAACAAATCCAAACTCAAGCAAAATATATGATAAATCACACCCCCCTACTAGCACATTGCTAGTCTCTAGCAATTAAGCGGAGAAGAGATAGGTCTAAGGACATTATTCGACCACCTTATTTAAAAACAGTAACGAAAGACCGCTTTCGTGGGTGCCACGGTTGCATTGAGCCATTGCAATAAGCCGTTAAACCTCTAGGTTACCCCTAGAGGCGGAGTTTTGTCTCCGGAGGGTTCTCAGAATGATACCCACAAACATACGCTTCCTCAAGATAGCTGCCATCAAATCGAAGCCCACAAAGCTCAACAAAATCAAGAGGTTTTCAATGGATCTTAGCTAAGTGACACTCAAGTTCCCAGAAGACCCCAAACTATCAAGGCTATTCGAAAACTTCATTAATTCCAACTCTCGGACGTTTGTGGTAAAGGTTGCATGCCCACAAGTAACGACACGGTGCAATGCATTCATAATCCAAATATCGATCGAAACCGCGCTTCAACGCAATTCTCACCGGTGAAACCCTCATAAATGAATCACACGGAACGGGTGACACTCTCAAGACATGCGGGCAAAGAGTAATGGAAATGGAATGCAAAGCCACGCACATGTCATGTGTGAAGAACGTTAATCAATGTAAAATGAGAAAAATGGATCTCATGAAAGATACCATGCATTCGAGGCGGTGAGATCAAACTTCACTTGCTTGCCAAGGTCGTCTCAAACTCTGAATCGTAATATCAAGGATTAGAAAGGACTGTGTAAGGTCAAGAAGTGGAAACGGGGTGTGAGATGTCTGGATATGGGGTCGAGAAGTGTTTAGGGAAAACTCTTGGACTAAAGGGTTCGCATAGGGGTTCTCAAAACTAGGGAAGAGTAAAAAAAAAAAATGAAAAAGCAAAACAATGAGGTACAATGGAGAAGCACTGTCATATTCAATTTTTTTTTTTTTTTGTCTTGAGCTTCTCCTTTTCTTTTCTTGCTTCAGTACCCTCACACACAGTCATGACTCAATCCCTTTTGGACTTATGACACAACATCCTTATGCGAACAATCCTCCAAGAACAAACTTTAAACACTAGAAATGGTAAAAGTACAGAGTGATGGAGTGATGGGCAGATGAAAAGGAAGTGTATGCGGAGGGGGTAAGAAAAAGTGGTGGGCGATGTGGCCTTAAATCATTTCCTTGGTGTATTAAGATTCATTATTCTCCAATAAAACGACAAGCAGGTACAAGTTTATAAATTCACAAGACGATCCTCTAACGCATGATCAAAACCAAAAAGATGAGATCATCAACGACTTTAGAACGCTTTTCAACAAATAGAGAATTGTAAGTAACGCTCAAAATTGGAGGACGGCTCAAAATCTTACAAGGTTCAAGTCTCCACAAGTATTTCAATCGATACGCGGATTATAAATGCATTAAACATCGTCCTATAACAAGTGTTTGAGCAACGTGCACCAATAGTTCAAGATTTGAAACTCATGAAGTTCGCAATAGTCGGGATAGTTCTAGGACTTGTGGGATCCAATGAGTGTCACATGCTAAAGTCACAAGAAAAATCAGGATAAGCGTCATTGCTCGGCACTTTGAATGGGCAGCTATGCGACAATCATAGGAGGCGTGGACCAAAAGTCCAAGGAAAGGAAAAAGGAGATTTTTTTTTTCGGACTAAAAACATTCTTAAAGTGTTACTTGGCAAGAAAATAATGAAGTTCAAACTGAAGTTTAGCGACTAGCACACCCCCCTACTAGATCCGTGCATTGTCCACAATGTATGAGCATCGATTAATCAAAAAGGACAAGAGAGAGGGGACTATGTCACCAGCTGGGCGATCCCTGTAAAAATCAGAAGAGATGATCCTGCACAAGTAAACACTACCAAACATATCAAAGAGGAAAAGAATGCAAGAAATAAAGAAAACATGAACTTCCATTAAATATAAACAGCAAAAGTTACAAAAGTACATGAAAAAACCTAAACGGTGCCGAAAAAACAAAATACAAAAAGTAAAAATAACGAAAATAAGCGGCCAACATGGCTCTAAACAACCAAAGCAAGAAAAATCGACACAAAACTAGAATCTAGCAGCTACAGAGGCGTAGCCAAGTGAGCTCGCTGTTAGTCGAGAAAGCGCCAAAAAGTCGGTATGCCACAGAAACAGCCTCAAGGTGGCGGTGCGGAGGGACCAGCACCACCTGCGCGTGCGATAGCGCCCATAAGGGCCCTGAACTATAGCTCCTCCCTCTAAACCAACTGGGCCACAGCCATCTCCATACTGGCCTGAAGCGAGTCAAAACAGGACATGACTCGGGCCTCCATCTCTATCATCTCAGCCCTCGTCTCCCGGAGCTCCCCCTGAGTCTCCAGTAGAAGGTGCTCTAGACGATCAAAGTCAGGAGCATCTACAGGAGCTGGAACGGGCAGCTCAACATTGACGTCCTCCTCCTGAACCTGGGGAACATCTCCCTCAGCTGGGACATCTCCCTCAGCCGCCTGTTGTGCGGCTCGTTGCCGCTTGCGGGCCTGAGCCTGAAAGGCCCTCTTGGATTTGGCTAGAGACACCGCACCTAAGGGATCCTCGATGGATATGAGGTAATCCTCGGGCTTAGGCTTTACCCCCTCTGAGAGGCAGAGCCGGGTAACAAGGGAGCCGTAGGGGAGGCTACTGGATATCTTGGTCTTGGCCGAGGCATTATACATGACTTCGAGAACGAGCCTCGGCAGAGAGAACGCATCCGCGGTGCCATGTGCGGCCAAGTGAGCGGCATAGTAGTGGCCGAGGGTGGCCTTGTGCGTTGTGAGCAACAAGGTCTGGCGCACTACGATGTGAAGATCGGCATAGGCTCTGGTCATCGCACTGGCCGGCAACTGGATACCAGACCAATCGTGGTCGCGGTCGGTGAGAGACCGGTAGACAATGGGAGGCGGTGGCAGGGAGGCTATGGTCGGGTAAGGAGCAACAGCGTCGCGCTCCTCAGGGATGCCCATGAAGAGGGCGAGGGTGTGAAGCGTGATGGTGAATCGCTTGCTTCGCACATATGCAAAGAAGGCGTGCTGAGAGTCGAGATCCGGGATGAGACTGGAATAGAACTCCCGGACCATCTCCTCGTTTACGTGGTGCTCGATGGCCACGTAATCGCCCCAACCACGGGGCTCGAAGGCCTCCCTCACAGAATTGGGAAAGGCAATGAGGTCAATAGAGCGCTCCTTAAGGACAACCCGGGTGGAGAAGTAGGCGTCGTGCCAATCCTTGGTCTCCTTGGATCTGAAACCGCGGAAAGGGCGAGGCTTGGGGTCCAAAGGGCGAGGGACGCCGGTGACCTTGGGTTTTGTCATTGTAAGGCTAGGGTTGGGGGAAATGGGAGAGAGAAAGAGAGAGAGTGCAGAATTTGGGGAGGAAATGGAGATGGTGGCGATGTGGGTATGGGTGGTGGGGATTTGGGGGTGGGTGGAGGATAGGGAAAGAGAGTGGGAGAGTAAGGGTTTTGGGAAAGGGGGAAATGGTGGTGGTGGGGGCGGTGGTTAGGGGCGACTGTGGTGGTGGGGATTTGGTGGTGGGGGAGAGTTGGGAGTGGGGATGGTGGTGTTGGTGGTAGAGAGAGAGGAAATCGCCGGAGAGGGGAGGGCCAGGAGAGAGAGAAGAGAAATGAAGAGGAAGAGAAAAGAAAAAGGCTTTTAAACAGCCCGCGGGTTATTCGACCGGTCGAGCGGGGCCATTCGACCGGTCGAATGCCCCTCTGCCAGAAAACCACAAATAACCAAACCAAGTCGACCGGTCGAGAGGGTCAATTCGACCGGTCGAATGCCCCTCTGCCAGAAAATCAATTTAAGCACAAAGGAGGGGCAAACCAACACCTTTTTTTTTTTTTTTTTTTGAAAGAAAGCTAGAAAAAAGAAGAAAACTAAAAGAAACGCGAGGGGTGGGTGCGAACGCACTCCTAGAGCACGGGTATGATCAATAGCTCTACAAAAAGATGGAACTTGCCGAGCATGCTCGGCACAAAAAGAAAACGCCACACGCGCCTATTCGACCCCGTAAACGGGATCTTCCAACGGAATCGACTCCAACGTGGAGTCAAAACCTTCCAAGAACGGTTTGAGTCGTTGACCATTCACTTTGAACACGTTACCCTCCTTTGGGTCAAAAATTTCAATAGCACCATGAGGATAGACCTTTTTGACGATAAAGGGGCCGGTCCACCTTGATTTTAACTTTCCCGGAAACAAGTGTAAACGAGAATCATACAAAAGCACCTTTTGTTCGGATTCGAAGTGCTTGCGCACTCTGCGTTTGTCATGAAACGCCTTGGTACATGCTTTGTAGATCTTTGAACTTTCATACACATCGTTCCGGATTTCTTCTAGCTCCAAGATTTGAAGCTTTCTTTTAGCACCACCCTTATCCGTGTCAAAATTGAGCTTTTTTATGGCCCAAAATGCTCGGTGTTCAAGTTCAACCGACAAGTGACACGCCTTTCCGTAAACTAAACGGTAAGGAGACATTCCGAGATTGGTCTTATAGGCCGTCCGAAACGCCCAAAGAGCGTCGGTTAGCCTCAAGGACCAATCTTTTCTAGATGGATTCACCGTTTTTTCTAGAATTCCTTTAATCTCCCTATTGGCCAATTCTGCTTGGCCGTTAGTTTGCGGATGGTAAGTGGTTGAGGTCTTATGTGTTATGCCATACTTTTCCATGAGAAGTTCAAAAGGATGATTGCAAAAATGCACTCCTTGGTCGTTTATGATGGCCTTTGGAATTCCGAATCGAGATAAGATGTTCTCTTTAAGGAATGTCAAAACGGTTTTGTGATCATTGCGCTTGCTCTCAATTGCCTCAACCCACTTTGAAACATAATCAACCGCGATGAGGATGTACTCATGCCCAAAAGAGACAGGAAATGGGCCCATGAAGTCGATTCCCCAACAGTCGAAGACTTCAATGACAAGTATTGGGTTCAATGGCATCATGTTTTTCCTCGTGACACTACCAAGCAATTGACATCTATGACATGCTTTGCAATAATTATGGGCATCTTTGAAGAGAGTAGGCCAATATAATCCGCTTTGGAGGATTTTGGCCAAAGTCTTTTTAGATGAGAAATGCCCACCACATGCTTGGTCGTGGCAAAAAGAGAGTACACTTTGGATTTCATCATTGGGAACACAACGACGGATGATTTGGTCGGCACAATATTTGAACATGTAAGGGTCATCGAAGAAGAATGACCGTGCCTCTACCTTGAATTTACGCCTATCTTGGGGGGTCCAATGTGACGGGACGGCCCCCGTCGCTAAGTAATTTGCCAAATCGGCGTACCATGGCAAAGCGGAGATAGAGAACAAGTGTTCATCGGGGAACACGTCCCTTATCGGAGTTGGGTCCGCCACTTCGACATTCACCGTCAAACGAGATAGGTGGTTGGCAACCACATTTTCAACGCCCTTTTTGTCCTTGATAGACAAATCAAATTCTTGGAGGAGAAGGATCCAACAAATCAACCGGGCTTTAGCATCCTTCTTATTGAGAAGGTACTTTAGAGCCGCATGATCGGTAAAGCAAACGATTTGGGATCCAACCAAGTATTGACAAAATTTATCGAGGGCGAAAACTATGGCGAGTAGTTCTTTCTCGGTAGTAGAATAGTTCATTTGGGAACTATCGAGAGCCCTACTCGCGTAGTAGATGACATGTGGTTGTCTATCCTTCCTTTGGCCCAAAACCGCTCCCACGGCATAATCACTTGCATCACACATGAGCTCAAATGGGAGGGACCAATCGGGGGATTGCATTATAGGGGCGGTCGTAAGCAAAGTTTTTAATTTATCAAATGCTTCTTGACACACCTCGGTCCATTCAAAGGGAACATCTTTCCCAAGCAAATTACACATAGGGCGTGAAATTGCACTGAAATCTTTGATGAACCTCCTATAGAAACCGGCATGGCCGAGGAAAGATCTAACGTCTTTCAAACATGTGGGAGGGGGTAAGTCGGCAATGAGCTCGACTTTGGCCTTGTCAACTTGAATTCCTTCACTCGATACGATGTGGCCAAGAACGATCCCCTTTGTCACCATAAAGTGACATTTCTTCCAATTGAGGACGAGGTTCTTCTCCTCGCACCTCTCTAGGACTCTCCTCAGGTTCCCTAGACAGTCTTCAAAAGAATCACCATATACGCTAAAGTCGTCCATGAAGACTTCCAAGCATATTTCCACCATGTCGCTGAAAATACTAAGCATACACCGTTGAAAAGTCGCCGGTGCATTGCATAGACCAAATGACATTTTCCTATAAGCAAAGGTGCCATAGGGACACGTGAACGTGGTTTTCTCTTGATCTTCGGGTGCAATCTCTATTTGGTTATATCCGGAATAACCATCCAAGAAACAATAGAATTTGTGCCCGGCCACCCTCTCTAAGATTTGATCAAGGTATGGTAGAGGGAAGTGGTCTTTTCGGGTGACGGCATTCAATTTCTGGTAGTCGATGCAAACTCGACAATCGGTAGGGACGCGTGTTGGAACGAGTTCGCCTTTCGGATTCTTGACGACCGTCACCCCGGATTTCTTTGGGACGACTTGAGTCGGACTTACCCATTGACTATCGGAAATAGGATAAATGATTCCCACGTCCAACAACTTAATAACCTCGGCCCTCACGACCTCTTTCATGTGCGGGTTTAACCGCCTTTGCATTTGCCACGAGGGCTTGGCATCATTCTCCAAGTAAATCTTATGAGTGCACACGGTTGGACTTATCCCTTTTAGGTCGGCGATTGTCCACCCTAAGGCACTCCGGTGATCTTTCAACAATTTGATCAAACTCCTTTCTTGATCGGGGTCAAGTAGGGACGAATCACCACCGGGAATGTCTCTTCGTCTCCCAAGAAAGCGTACTTGAGCTCTTTTGGCAATTGTTTTAGCTCGAGTTTGGGGACTTCAAGACTAGACGGCAAAGGAATAGAGTCACGTGGGGGAAGTTTTTCAAATTGAGAACACCACGTGACATCTTCTCCTACTTTTTTGGATTCATGGGATTCCAAGGCATCCTCCACTTCAAGCTCAAGTAGAGAGTACTCGAGCAATGAAGCACCATCGGGGGTGGTTGTTTGTGCCGGACATGAATCAAGAGGTTCCTCCAAGCACGTGAAGTTGAAGAACTCGTGCGTAAGAGTATCAATGAAATCAACCTCACAAATATCATCATCCTCAAGATCCGGTTGCTTCATGAGATTGTAAACATTAACCTCCGCGGTCATGTTACCGAAAACCAATTTCATGTTTCCATTCCTACAATGAATTTGGGCATTGATAGTGGCTAAGAATGGTCGACCAAGGATGATAGGAATTGGTGACATTCCACCCTCAACCGGTTGTGTATCCATGACAATGAAATCTGTCGGGTAGTAGAAAGCATCGACTTGGACTAACACATCCACAACTATCCCTTTTGGTACCCTAATTGAGCGATCGGCTAATTGCAAGACAGTGTGTGTCTCCGTAAGTTCTTTGAGACCCAATTGTAGATAAACCGAATAGGGTAGGAGGTTGACACTAGCACCTAGATCCAAAAGGGCTTTTTCAATTTTGAAATTCCCTATGACACAAGAGATGGTGGGACAACCAGAATCTTTAAATTTCGGAGGGATATTATCACGGATGCAAGAGGTTGCTTGTGCCGCCATGTAGGCTTGCTTTTGCACATTGAACTTGCATTTTCTTGTGCAAAGATCTTTTAAGAATTTAGCAACACCAGGAACATCCTTGATCATGTCAAGAAGAGGAATGTTGATCTTGACTTCCTTTAACATTTCAAAGATTTCAAGGGTCTTGCCCTTGTTCTCCTTTGGTTTCAACCTTTGCGGGAAGGGTGGAGTTGGGACATATTTGGAAATATTTGGCTCAAGAGGCAAGGTTGCCTTGGAGGTTGATGTCCCATGCTCAATAACCGGTGGGTTGGTTGTTTCAGGATCATTGGGTTTTGACCTCTTTCCCTCTCTGTGCTCGTCAACAAGTTGTTCTTTTAGACTTTCCGTAGGTTCTTTGGTAACCTCACGGACTTTGTTATCAACAACTTTTCCACTCCTTAAAGTGGTGACGGCTTTGACATGCTCGGTGGTGGGATTGTTTGACCCGAAAACTCCAACGGCCATTTGACCCTTGGGGTTTGGAATTGGTTGGGCCAGAAATTTTCCCTTTTCATTCACATGTTGAGAACTAGCCAATTGGCTAAAAGAATTACGCATTTCATTCATGAATTGAAGCATTTGCGCGGAATTTTGATCAAGCTTTTGAGCTTGTTGATCTTGCCTTTGCATGAGCATTTGCATTTGATCCTCAAGGGACTTTTTATGTAGGGGTACATAAGGGTTCGATGAGGATGGACCATGGGGAAAAGGAGGATGTGGAGAGAAATTATTTTGAAAGTGTTGTGGAGGCGGCATTTGCGGTGGTCCATGATTGGGCTCATTCCTCCATCCTTGATGAGGTGGATTTTGATTTTGGTTTTTCCATCCCGGGTTGTATGATTCGCCATAAGTGGGATTGAATGGCTTTTTGTACGTTCCGATGGCATTAGCTTGCTCGTGCAAGATTTCTTTGAAAGCCGGGATGGTGGGGTAAGTGTTGGTCGGGTGACCAATCTTTTCACAAATGGCACAAGTTTCTTCCATGAAAACCACGGGTTGTGTGGCTTTTTGTGTGGCTTGTGCCGCCTCGGCCTCTTCTTTGGCTTGCTCCATTGATTCCATTTTTCTTTGAAGTTTGGCAATGGTAGCACGTAAATCATCCCCTTGATTTAGTTCAAGAATTCCGGGAGAAGATGACTTAGAAGAAGGAGCGGCGGTGGCCGGCTTTGCCTCATTGGCATTCCGATCATGGGGATCCGATGTGTCCCAAGCTTGAGTTGTGTCGGCCACATACTCGAAGTGTGCCTCTGCTTCCTCAGGGGGAAGCATCATGAATTGTCCATGGCACATAGTTTCAATGAGTTATTTGGAGGCTAGTTGGAGTCCGGCATGGAATGTCGAGACCAACCTCCATTTCTCAAAATTATGATGAGGGCACATATTGAGCAAGTCCTTAAACCTCTCCCAACACCTAGTAAAGGATTCGAATTGCCCTTGCTTAAAACTTTGAATCATTTGTCTGAGAGTATTAGTGCGATGCATGGCGAAGAATTTTTTTAAGAATTGGGATTGCATTTCGTGCCATGTCCCAATGGATCGAGGTTTCAAGGAGTTGAGCCATGTTTTGGCTTTGTCCTTGAGAGAGAATGGGAAGAGTTTGAGTCGGAGGACGTCCTCCGAGCAATTTTGATCGCTAAAAGTAATGCACACATCCTCAAACTCTTTAAGGTGGAGGTAGGGCTGTTCGTTATCCATACCACGGAAGGTAGGGAGTAACGAGATCATCCCAAGGCGGTAGTGGAATTGTCCGGCATTGTAAGGGAAAACAATGCAAGACGGGGTAGAGATTCTCTCCGGGTAGAGATAATCCTTGAGGGGATGCGCGTGTTCCCCTTGGTAATTTCTCTCACCTTGTTCACTCAGATTGTCGCCCATTGCGGCGGAATCGGTAGATGATTGAAAGAATGACGATTCGGAAGGCGTTGGGGATGAAGGTAGTGGACGCCAATAAGAACTTGAGCTCGAAGATTCTGGGTGTTCGACAAATGGATGCCGCCAACACCGTTATACATTAAAGTAATGTAATAGGGTATCCGGGTCCGTAAAAATGCCGGGAGTTTAGTCCCCGGCAACGGCGCCAAAAACTTGTTCGCTCTCGGGGTATGTATGATTCAAGTGCAAATCAATCGTAACAAGTAATACTCGGGTAGGTACGAGGTCGATTTCCACGGGGACTAGACCGGAAGATTATAGTTCCAAGACACGAATACACTACTACCGTAACCAATAAGAAAGAAAAGGTGATTGTTTTGAGGGTAACTAACTCTAAATCTAAAGCTAATCATTCAAGTATAACTAAGGTAAAACGGTAACTAATTAAGTTAACTAATTAGACGACAAGTACAATTTAACTATAACTAGCAAGCTAGAATAACGAGTTGTTTAACGACAAAGGAAAAAGGGCTAGGGGTCATGCTACCAACCTTGGATCACAAAAAAAAAGGTAAGTATTAGGGATTTGGAGGAAACTTCTCAAGTGAACAAAGTTCCTTGGGGGCCAACAATCAAACATGTGGGTTGTCAACCCCACTATGAAAGATGAAAGCTTGAGGGAACTAAGGGCAAATGTTGGATTGGTAATATAGATTCAATAACCTCCATTGCGTGACAATGGGGGTAAAGAAACAAACATATTACAAACCCAACACTCTTCAATCACTCAAGAAGATCCAAAACCGTTAGACTATCAAGAAACACAAGGATCCATAGGTGGGTTCATGACCCCTAACCTAGAAAACTAGCTACACATGGTTTTAACTATGAAAACATTAATAGAAACATTAAATGAGTAGGAAGATATCACCATTAATGCAATTAATAACTTCAAGACAGAGAGAGTCCAATAAAAAGCTTCAATAAATTCTCCAAAAGAAGAGTCCAAGCTTGCAAGGTGAAGAATCTCTCACAATCTTGGTTACAAGCCCTATATCTAACTAATCTATGAACAAAATCACAAGGAATCCTAAAGAAATACAAGAGAGATGAAAGAGAGAATTTAAGCTGCTATATAAACTAGGTCAAGCCCCCAAAAACGAGTTATAATGGGGTATTTATACAAAATTCTCGGAGTGGCAAACTTGTAAAACAAAGAGTGCAGAAACAGGGTCATTCGACCGGTCGAGCGGGGCCATTCGACCGGTCGAATGCCCCTATGCCAGAATGTTATAAAAGCACACAAGAAGTGGACCGGTCGAATGGGGCAAGCCGACCGGTCGAATACCCCTCTGCCTTGAATCTTCAATGCTTCACAACAAGTTTGCACACTGATCACTAAAATTGCCAAAACTCCTCGCTCCGGCCTCCGATTGATTTACCAAGTTACGATCAATCTCCAAACATGTGGTCTTGGAGTCCAAAAATGAGAGAGAACTGGCCGCAATAGACGAGATCTTCAACCGAGGCTTTGCCTCCCGACTCGGATTGTCAACAAGACCTGCAAAACACTACAATAACCCGTGTAAAAGATGTAAACATTAGAAATGAGGGTTATGCAAGAAGAGTGAGTAAATAATGTACTTAGAAGCTCCAGGAGTGGAATTTTGGGCAATAACAAATCCAAACTCAAGCAAAATATGTGATAAATCACACCATGAGGAGGATACTACGGGGCACCAGTTCAAGGAATACAAGGACCCCCAGATCAGATAAGAATGAATGCAATAATCCCAGGAGAAGCAGGTTTTAATGCCAATGAACAATAGCATTTGGAAGGTACGCTTGTACTCTTTCATAGTCTAGTTAAAGTTTAATTTAATACTGGAGCTGCACGTTCGTTTATTACTATAAGGATTGTGCATCAGTTGAGCTTAGTACCCCAGATACTTGAGCCAGCACTAAATGATGTGTCACCTTTGGGAGTGACTGTTAAGCTGGGTAAAGTACATATGGATTGTCCACTAACTTTGGAGATAAGAATCTTCCAGCAGACTTGGTAGTTCTATCGATGTCAGAGTTTGACATTATCCTAGGGATGGATTGGTTGACTAAGTACAATGCCAATTTGGATTGCCCTACTAGGACGATTGTGTTTCCAATACCAGGATATTTGACGATTAGATTTCATTAATGTCAGCTGACGAGTGATATGTTCTTAACAAGTAGATTGGCTATAATTGAGAGCGCGAATACGGAACTCAAGATGGATCAGATTCCTACTATACAAGACTTTCGGGATGTATTTCAGGATATTAAAGGACTTCCACCGAAAAGAGAAAAGAGAAATAGACTTTTGTGTAGAACTTATACCTGGTACGTTGCCGATATCTAAGACTCCGTATAGGATGGCACCAACTGAGATGTTGGAACTAAAGAAGCAAGTCCAAAAACTTGAAGATTTAGGATTTGTTCGTCCAAGTACGTCACCTTAGGGAGCACCAGTTATATTTGTAGAGAAGAAGGAAGGGACACTTTGACTCTGTATAGACTATAGGGAGTTGAACAAAGTTACGATCAAGAATAGATATCCACTACCTCGGATAGACGACCTATTCGACCAATTACAAGGATC
Organism: Hydrangea macrophylla; assembly: GCA_033977485.1. NCBI lineage: Eukaryota > Viridiplantae > Streptophyta > Magnoliopsida > Cornales > Hydrangeaceae > Hydrangea > Hydrangea macrophylla. Next base: position 50,714,424 of record CM066985.1, read on the forward strand.
AAGGATTTTCTCTAAAATCGATCTACGATTCGGATATCATCAACTTTTGGTTCGACCAGAGGATGTGTCGAAAACTGCATTCAGGAAGACGTATGGGCATTATGAGTTTCTGGTTATGCCTTTCGGATTAATGAATGCTCCAGCAGTATTCATGGACTTCATGAATAGAGTATTTAGACCATATCTGGATAAATTCATTATAGTATTCATCGATGATATTTTAATCTACTTAAGGACGGAAGAAGACCACAAAGACCACTTGCAGATTGCTTTACAGACGCTTCGAGATAATAAGTTGTATGCAAAGTTCAGCAAGTGTGAATTTTGGCTACAGGAAGTTAAATTCTTGGGACATGTTATATCTCAAGACTCATCTAAGATTGATGTAGTCTTAAGCTGGAACAGACCAACCAATGCGACAGGGGTTAGAAGTTTCCTCAATCTAACAGGATATTACAAAAGATTTGTGGAAGGATTCACCAAGTTAGCAGGACCTTTGATGAATTTGACGAGGAAAGAAATAAAGTACGAATGGACAAACAAGCATGAGGGATCATTTCAGGAGTTAAAAGAAGATTGACTTCTGCACCAGTACTTGCAATACCTAAGAGTGGAGAAAGGTATGTGATCTATAGTGATGCATCACACCAAGGACTTGGGTGTGTACTGATGCAAGATGGAAATGTTATTGCATATGGAACAAGACAGTTGAAGGTACATGAGAAAAATTATCCTACACATGATCTGGAATTAGCAGCAATAGTGTTTGCATTAAAGGTTTGGAGACACTATCTCTATGGAGAGAAGTTTGATCTATTTTCTGATCATAAGAGTTTGAAGTATTTGTTCTCTCAGAAGGAGTTGAACATACGACCATGAAGATGGATGGAGTTACTCAAGGACTATGACTTTTTGTTACAATACCATCCAAGTAAAGCGAATGTTGTGGCAGATGCTTTGAGTCGTAAACCTTGACTAGTAATCGTTGTATTACTAATTTGAGAATGGAGAGCATTAGAAGTGTTAGCTGAATTCAAGCTTCAGCCAGTGGAACCAATGGAAAGACTATATTTTGGATGTCTTATGGTACAACGGACGTTGATCAGTCGTATCATAGCAGCTCAACAGACAACAGAAGATTTAAAGTTATGGTTCACGAAGATGTCAGCTAAGGAGCCAGAGATCTAGAGTATCAGTACAGACAGAGTCTTACGATGCAAAGGTAGACTCTATGTACATAAGTCACGGATGACCATTCATCTGGGAGGTACGAAGATGTAAAAGGATCTGAAGAGAAATTTCTGGTGGGAAGGAATGAAGAGAGAAATAGATGAGTATGTATCTTAATGTCTTACTTGTAAACAAGTAAAGGCAGAACATCAAAAACCACCTAGACTTCTATAGCCATTACCGATTCCTCAATGGAAATGGGAACACATCACTATGGATTTCGTGGTAGGATTGCCAAACTCACAACAGAACCATAATGCTATTTGGGTAATCGTGGATCGACTTACAAAGATGGCACATTTTATCACCTACAATATGACGTATCCAGTAGAATGTTTAAGACGGATGTATTTGCAAAACATAGTACAATTACACGGAGTACCTGTTTCTATAGTGTCAGATCGAGATTCGCATTTTACTGCTAAATTTTGGAAGAGTCTCCAAGCAGCGATGGGAACAACACTAAACTTGAGTTCAGCTTTTCACCCACAAACTGAACGAGTTAATCAAGTAATGGAGGACATGTTACGCGCTTGTGTCATTAATTTTGAAAATTCTTGGGAGACACACTTACCTTTGATTGAGTTCGCCTATAATAACAATTATCATTTGAGCATAGGAATGGCGCCATTCTAAGCTTTGTTCGGAAGACCTTACCGATCACCGCTGTGTTGGACCGAAGTAAGAGATACTCAACTTCTCGAGCCAGAAATGGTACGAGAGACCAGTGAGAAGATTTAGATTGTACGTGAAAAGATGAAGATAGCTCAGACCCGACACAAGAGTTATGCTGACAAGCGACGCAAAGACTTGGAGTTTGCCGTTGGAGATCACGTACTACTCAAGGTTTAACCTGTTCGAGGCATCATCAGATTTGGTCAGAAAAGAAGCAAGTTATTACCGCGATTCATCAGACTGTTCCAGATTCTAAAGCATGTTGGGAAAGTTGCTTATCGCCTTGCGTTGCCGCCGAAGATGTCAGGAGTGCACAACGTTTTCCACATTAGTATGCTGAGGAAGTGTGCTCACAACCCAGCACATAATATCAACTTAGAGGAGATTGAAGTCAACGACAATGTTACGTTCAACGAAGGACCAGTTCATATTTTGGATTGAGGGATCAAGAAGCTCAGAAACAAGGAGATTCCGTTAGTCAAGGTTCAGTGGAAGCATCATGATGAAGGACAAGCTTCGTGGGAGCTAGAGTCAGAGATGCGAGAGAAGTTTCCATTTTGTTCTAGGCCTCGTTTGCTTTTGATTTTGAAGACGAAATATTTTGTTAAGTGGTGGATGATGCAATACACTGTATTTTTGGTATATTAATAAGACCTGGTATTTCCTTTCTATACTTGTATAAACGTTTTCTTTCTTTTGGTGAAATTTGGTTACCAATTGATTGACAAGCTTCCCAATCGATTACCACTTTTCAGATACCAGTTGATCGACATATTCCCAATCGATTGCCATTTTACCGACTAAAAGTAATGATGTGGCAAAATCCCAATCGATTGCCATCTTTCCAATCAATTGTCTTCAAATATCTGTTACCAATTTATTGCCATCTATACCAATCGATTGGCATAAGCTGAGATAAGTTTTCTTCTTTTCTTTAGCTTTGAACGTGTGGCACTCTCATAACTCTATATATATGAGAGTATTCTTGGCCTTGGGGCCAGTTTGGCAGCCTTGAGAGAGAGAGAGAGAGAGGCACATATCTTGAGATATATATATATATATATATCCATATATCTATATCTATACACTCATACACACACTCTCATAGCAAAGGAGAAGGAGAGAAGAAGAAGAAGAAAAGAAAAAAAGAAAGAAGAAGAGAAGGAGAGGCAGAGGAGATAGACAGAAGAAGAAAAGAAAGAAAAGAAGAGAGAGGAAGCTTGGGTTTTAAACTCACACAAGCCAAACGCACCTTTGGTGAGTTCCTAACTCACTTGGTCCCTTTATTGGATGTCTATACAAGTTTGTATGAAGCTTAGGTGTAGAAAATGCATGGTTTTGACGCTTATATATGCTATTTTTACAATCTATGTTCTAGTGAGTAGAACATAGATTCTTTTGCCTGTTTATTATATAAGAGGTTCGATTGCTCGATTCTTGTTTCGGACTTCCTTTATGCGGTTCTGGGTTGATCAGGGGATAATGTAACAACACAGATAAGTATGATTAAGAATAATGGGTAATGAAATGACGTGAGATATTATGCGGTTCATGTATGAGTTCGATATCCATTTTCTTTTAATCCGAGTAGTCAGGCCACATTGGGAATTATCATGTGTCGATATTAGAATGTAATTTAAGTAGGTTTGGTAAGTTCTGGGAATGGTATGTGGACGGATGTTTGGTCATGACATGCTCTTAAAAGCGGTGAGCTGTGCATATGCTCTTAAAAGAGGTGAGCTGGACTAAGTAGTCCTAAGATAGACCAGATAATCTACGATATGCTCTTAAAAGTGGTGAGTTGTGTAATATGCTCTTAAAAACGGTGAGTTGGGATGTTTGGTAGATGAAGCTGAGTCGTGGCAATAGATGATATGCCTTGTTCAAAACGTTATGTCCCTGAAATACGGTGAACAAGATACATTGTTCTTAAAAGCTGGGGACGGACTGACATGGAGTCCATGACATGCGATGAGTAGGATATATTGCTTTTAAAAGTGATGGACGGAATAAGGGTGTATCCCTAGAGTTAAACAATTGAGTCTGTTCCATTCAGTCAGGATATGTTAATATCGATCTTTGATTAACAAGACGATATGGTTTGGTTTCTGAGGTTGAATAAAGGAACAAGATATTATTATTATCATAGTCAGGCGTTAACTCGTGTTTTCATTAGCTTGTGTTTACTTCTGATAACTGGTAACTTGTTAGTTTATACTCACTCAGCTCTCAGTAAGCTGACGGCCTTTATTGCCTGGACTCTCCCCCGTCTAGACTATCATGTACCTCATTTTACAGGTGATGAAGTCTACAACGATAGATCCTATCCAGGAGAAGAATACATAGAGGGTGGTCCCACTGATGATGGTTATACCAGGGAGGACTATAACGTTGATGTTTACGCCAGCTGAAGACCTGGAGATAGTTTATGTTATTTCTGTTTAGTTGTTTTGTTATATTTGGTACTTGGGCATATGTTGCTTCTAAACCTTATATACTTCCGCTGTAGCTTTACTGTTTTCTAAACATTATAACTCTGATGTTAGTAATATAATAGGTTTCCTTCATAGTACTGTGAGTTGTTTCTTTCTTGTTCTGTTATCTAGAACTGCGTGGTGTGGAAGGTTAGTGACATTCACCAGTCATTCCCTATGGACCCATAAAGGAAATTTATTTTTCTCTATTCATGCTATTTCGAGGCGTGACAATAGAATTATCGGAAGTGACTGCATCTTACTTTGAGATCAAGTCATCGACTATCGCACTCTTTCCGTCGTTTCACGGTCACACTAAGGAAGATCCCTACCATCATTTGGGTGAAATCTAGGATATCTGTGCTACACTAAAAATTCAAAACTTAACAGATGATGAGCTAAAATTGCATCTTTTCCCCTTTTCCCTTAAAGATAAAGCGAAATATTGGCTCCAATCTTTGGAACCAAACTCTATAAGAACATGGGATGGGTTGCACATGGCGTTCCTACAAAAGTTTTTTTCCATCACTCGCAAAAATCAAATTAGAAAATCTATAATGAATTTCACGATGGAAGATGGGAAGAAACTTTACGATACATTGGAACAATTTAGGGAACTTCTATGCTCTTGCCTTCATCATCAGATTCTGAAATGGCATTTAGTACAGGTTTTCTACGAAGGGCTTGTGCCCGCTGTTCGAAACACAATCAATGTTGTTTGTGCGGGGACGTTCCTCCACAAGAGTGCCGACGAAACTTGGATGATATTCGAAACACTAAGTATAAATTCAATGCACAAAGTTGTGTCCGTACGCCCTGAGGGCTATCTTCTACCACAACCAAAAAGAGAGGCTAAAGTTGACTCAAGCCATTCATTTAAAATTCAAGAATTAAATAGGAAAATGGACCAATTCAAGATGATGGACCACATGCAGGGCTCACCTACTCCTACCAAAATATGTCAGTTATTCTCTGTTCCATCTCATTCTACACTGGCATATTCGTCAGCTTCACAATTTTTGAAATTTGTGGAACAACATATTTAATGCGGTTCAACGGTTCCAAAGACCCAATTATAACCCCGCGGGTTATAAACCAGACACGACATGCAGACCTCATCCAAACCTCTCATGGAAGTCAAATAGTGAAGGACCGTATTCAAAACCGGAGACAACGAACTTTCCAAATTCATATAGGGCTCAACCTAATCAATAACAACAACCTCTCTTCCATGCTAACCCTCCTAGGGATAAAACTTTTGAAAAGAGTATGTTAGCATCGTTGAGAAACTTAGAGGCCCAATCGCAATCCTAGTCTCAACTTGTTAACTCCCATATGCAATCTATTGCTAAGATAGAATCCCAAATGGGACAACTAGCTAATACATTAAAGCGTCATAACGAGGAGAAGTTACCGAGTCAATCGGTTCAAAACCCTAAAGGGCAGTATGAGGTAGGAATAGCGAGTGACCAAGTAAATGCAGTATCAACAAGAACAACTGAGCATTCGGAGGAGGTTGTACCTCGTCCCAAGCCTCCAAAAGATAAAGGAAAAGAAATCAATAAAGAACAAGATGGGAATGGCAATACAGTCACGAAGGACTCTACTCCTTCGGTACCTACTGCGTCCAAAGCGACAAACCCATCAAAATATGTATCTAGAATGCTGTTTTCCCCAAGTACAGACGTCACATCTCACTTTTCGAAGAAGGGAACACGACCAGAGGATATCCTAGAGACATTTAAAAAAGTAAAAATAAATATCCCATTACTCGATGCCATTAAGCAAATACTTCCATATGCTAAATTTCTAGAAGACTTATGCACTCAAAAGAGGAAGTCTAGAAATCATTTATCTAAAAATGTCTTTTTAACATAGAAGGTTAGCTCTATGTTTCAACACAATACACTCAAATATAAGGACCCAGGTACACCAACAATTGCGTGTCATATAGGTGACAAGTATATTCACCGGGCCCTTCTTGACCTAGGAACGAGTGTGAATCTATTACCTTATTCGGTATACAAACATTTGGGTTTAGGAGAATTAAAATCGACCACTGCTACCTTACAGCTAGTAGATCATTCAATTAAAGTACCACGTGGGGTGATAGAGGATGTGTTGGTAAAGGTGGATAGATGTTACTACCTGGTCAATATCATTGTACTAGATACCGAACCAATCCTCGATGCTAGTAAACACGTCCCAGTTATTCTAGGACGTCCTTTCTTAGCTACAGCTAAGATAGACTGTAGGACTGGAGTAATGGATATAATATTTGGAAATATGACCGTTCGTCTTAACATTTTTAATGCATCAAATCAACCTTATACAGATGACGAGGAGGCAAGCTGTTATGCAATTAATTAAATTAGTAGAAGAGGCGGTGCCTTTTATATTAACTAAAGAAGCCTTGGAAGCGTGTTTATCTCATTTCAATTTTAATGATTTCAACATTGATACGAATATTGAAGAATTGAATAATTTGTTAGAATCAGTGAACACGACTAGTGTCCTTCCTTGGATGCCCAAAATAAAGGCCCTACCACCTCTCGTGCATGAACCTGCATTACCATCTATCGAGAGTCCCCCGACACTTGAACTTAAACCGTTATCGAACTCGTTGAAATATGTGTTTCTAGGACCTAATACGACACTCCCGGTTATAATTGCATCAAATTTAACTATGAGTCAAGAAGTGCAACTATTACAGGTCCTAGGAAATTATAAGAAAGCGATAGGGTGGACAATAGCCGATTTAAAAGGGATTGACCAGTCTGTTTGCATGCATCGAATTAATTTAGAAGAAAATGCTAAACCATCTAGGGAAATGCAACGACGTCTTAATCCTAATATGAAGGAAATGGTAATGAAAGAAGTCATTAAACTCTTAGATGCGGGCATTATTTATCCAATCTTCGACAGTAATTGGGTCAGCCCCATGCAGGTTGTCCCAAAGAAATCAGGCATCACAGTTGTGCCAAACAAAAAAGGAGTCCTCATACCCACCCGCCAAACTATCGGTTGGCGAGTATGCATTGACTATCGTAAACTTAATACAATGACTCGTAAAGATCATTTCCTTCTCCCATTCATTGATCAAATATTGGAACGTTTACCAGGTCAAAGCTTTTATTGTTTTCTAGACGAATATTCTGGTTATAACCAAGTACCTATCTATCCTGACGACCAAGAGAAAACAACATTCACATCTCCCTTTGGCACCTTTGCTTACCGTCGAATGCCATTTGGTTTGTGTAATGCACCGACCACCTTTCAACGGTGTATGATGGCAATTTTCTCAGACATGATTGAAATTTTTTTAGAGGTGTTTATGGATGATTTCTCAATTTTTGGTCCTATATTTGACAAGTGTCTTCAAAACCTTATGAAAGTCCTCACCCGTTGTGAAGAAGCGAATTTGGTTTTGAGTTGGGAGAAGAGCCATTTTATGGTTTAATAAGGAATCGTCTAGGGTCATGTTGTTTTGAAATGTGGTATAGAGGTCGATAAGGTAAAAATTGAATTAATAGACAAACTTCCACCGCTGCCTTCCATCCGTCAAATCCATTCATTTCTTGGTCATACTAATTTTTACTGAAGGTTTATCAAAAATTGTAGTAAAATTTCAAGACCCTTATGTAATCTGCTCGCCAAGGACATCCATTTTGTCTTTGATAATGAATGTCTTAGGGCATTTGAAACATTAAGATCCCTACTTTCCACGGCACCGATGATCTAATCCCCTGATTGGTCACTTCCATTTGAATTGATGTGTGACACTTTCGATTATGCCATTGGAGCTGTTTTAGGGTAGAAAGTTAATAAAGTGCCTCATGTGATATGCGCAATTGCATTATACGACTACTAAAAAAATTATTAGAGGTCGTGTTTGCCCTCGACAAATTCCGTTCATATTTATTAGGGTCAAAGGTTATAGTTTATACCAATCACATCGCATTGCATCATCTGTTGAATAAGAAAGAAATAAAACCTCATCTAATTCGTTGGATCTTACTCCTTCAAGAGTTTGATTACGAGATAAGAGATAAAAAAGGGTTGTGAACACATTATCGCTGATCACCTGTCACGAATCTTTGTCGAGTCTAAAGATATCACCCCTCTCCAAGATTCATTTTCGGATGAACAATTATTGGCTTTAGCTGCCATGATACGTCCGTGGTTCAGCGACATTTTAAACTTTTGAGCTACGAGATATATCCCTCATACTTGGTCAAGCCAAGATAAAGATCGTTTCTTTTCACAAATTAAACATTATTATTGGGACGACCCACTTCTATTTAAGCATTGTTATGATCAATAATATGACGTTGTGTTCCGGAGAGTGAGTTTAATACAATTCTAAACTTTTGTCACTCTTTAGAATATGGAGGACACTTTGGTGGCCGTCGTACAGCTGTTAAAGTCCTCCAAAGTGGGTTATATTGGCCAACCCTATTTAAGGACGTGCATGAATTTTGTCTAAAGTGTATATATTATCAACAAACAGGTAATATGTCCTGTCGAGATACGATGCCTCTTACTCCGATCCTTATTATTAAAATATTTGGTGTGGGGCATCGACTTTATGGGTCTGTTCCTGTCGTCCTGTGGTCTCGAATACATTTTAGTCGCGGTCGACTATGTTTCTAAGTGGGTGGAGGCAGTGGCAACCAGAACCAATGACCATAAAATTGTGGTTTCTTTTATTAAAGATAATATATTTGGTCGATTCGGTACGCCACGAGCGATCATAAGTGACGGGGGAAAAAATTTCTGCAACCTTCACTTTGAAGCCCTTGTCTGAAAATATTTTGTCACTCATAAGGTAGGAACTGCGTACCATCCTCAAACCCAAGGCCAAGTTGAAGTTTCAAATAAAGAAGTAAAAGTATACTAGGGAAAACGGTTCGTCCATATCTCAAAGATTGGTCGCAATGACTGATCGATGCGCTCTGGGCATATCGAACAGCTTATAAAACTCATATTGGAATGTCTCCTTACCGACTAGTCTTTGGAAAAGCATGCAACCTACCGGTGGAACTTGAACATAGATCTTATTGGGCCATAAAATTGCTTAACCAAGATATAAGAGCGGTAGGGTGCCACCTTAAACTTCAAATACAAGAATTGGAGGAATTGAGAAAAGAGGCCTATGAGAACGCAAAGATATATAAAGAACGATCAAAAGCTTTCCATGACAAAATGATCATAGAAAAAAATTTTGAACTTGGACAATGCATATGGTTATTTAATTCAAAATTAAGGTTATTCCCGGGTAAGCTAGGTTCTCGATGGGACGGTCCGTTCATAATAACGCAAGTGTTCCCACATGGAGCAATTGAAATACAATATACAAACAGCGGAACACCTTTTAAGGTAAACGGGCAACGGCTTAAGCTGTATGGTCTGAAGAGACTGATGAAAGAGAAATTGAATCCATAGATCTGGTAGATCCGATCTATTTCAACTGAGCATGTACATCGGTCGAGCTAATGACGTAAAACTTAGCTCTTCTTAAGAGGCAACCCAAGCATTTATGAAGTTTTTCTTTAAGTTTTGTACACTTTTTAGTAGTTTTAGGGCCAAGTTCTGAATTTTTGAAGACCTAACAGACGAAAGTTTGACTATTTGTACCCCTATACATCAAAATAAGTGAAAAAAGAGAAAAATTGGCTAATCGCGCGTGCGGCCCGCTTGCGCGACATGTCACTCGTGCGGCCCGCTCGCACGAGATTGCCCCTTAGACAAAATTTTTTAAAACTTTCTATAAGAACCCTCAGCATTTACTTGCGCTAAAATTCGTGCGCGCGAGTAGGTCGCTCGTGCGGTTTTGTACCTTGGGAATTTTTTTTTTGAAAATTTTATTATAGGAGCCTCAACTTTACCTCGCGCCTCAGATCGCTCGCGCGAGGGTCTTGCTCGAGCGGCCCACTAGCACGATTTTCAGACTTAGGAAATTTTTTTCCTTGAACTCTTAAATAAGTCTCAGCTTCACGTCACGGAGGGACTCGACATCACACGCGAAGCTCGCTTGCGGGGTCCGCTCGCGTGAGGTTCCCGTCAGTCTATAAATAGGGCTGAGCCCTAATTTTTCAGTTCACTCCCTCTCTCCCCTTGTCTTCTTCTCTCTCTGCAATCCCTCTCTCTCCTTCTCCCTCCATCTCTCAACATACCACCACACCCCGCCACCACATATCACCGCCGGCCACCACTACCACCAGACGCCACCCACCTCTTATCGCCGCCGCCAATCAAACAATCACGCCGAAAATCTGACACTTTTTCCTCGATTTCTACAAGTAAAGATATATATATGTACATATGTAGATATAAATTGATATATATATATGGGGATTTCTAGACCTTTATATCTATATATATATATACGAAGATGCTCAAACACATACATACATACATCATAACCATTGACACACTATTAGGGTTTGTGTGTTGGGGGATTTTTGTGCCCACATATACATGTATATACATGCGCATATATATATATATGTATACAATACATTACACACTGCAATCACTTTAGATTTACAGACTCATCCACAAACCCTAACCTATGACTTAGACAACACTGATTACCATTTAGGGTTTCTAAATTAGGGCTTTGATATGTTTATATATTCACATATACACACTGCGAATTGTGGTACATGCATGAGAACCCTATCCCCTGATTTAAAAAGCACTGTTTTAATCTATAATTGTAGGTAGGGGACTTCTAACCTTCTCTTTCTCTATTCATATGCTTAGATCTCTTCAACCACACACAGATTCACATAAAGATGCTCATAACTTTAACTCTAACTCTCAATTGACTACACTACTATTTAAGGTTTGAGAATTGGACATCTTTATATCCTTGGATAGTTATACATATTTACAGACCATTTTAAGAACAGGTGTGGTGAATTTGAACTCAATTCCTAATTAGGGTGTAATTTGACACGGTTGTTTGAAATTTGTGGATTACTCCACATACTCACACACTCAGATCCTTGCACACTCAGATCCCTAGTTATCTAACCCTAGTTATTTGAGTGTGTGAATCCTCAAGACACTAACCCTAGTTATCTAACTAAACTTATGTTCCTAGCTAACACCCTAGTCCTGGGTATTAATCCTGCCAGAAATTGGTCTCATTTGAAAACACCTTGTGTGAACCTTCATTTCACTACCAATGTAGCTTAAGACCAACTTCTGTCTGAATGGATACCTAGTCACGGAGTTTTAGTTTATCTTACCAATTCGATTGTCGACCTTAATTAACAATCGTATAATCAACTGCACGTCTGAATCAAGAACCATAATAATCACAATTGAAAACTGGCATGCTAATACCTCAATGTAGACTTTTGAGTAGTATTGTTACTTAAAAACTGATTTCGATCGCTACATATTCATATTTCATCGACGTCATGACATAGATTTCTTTGATAAGTTTGAATAATTTTAACACATGTGATACTTCTAAATATATGTACATTGTTTTTCAACAAAATGTGTGTGCCCATGTCGGGACGATGAGTGGGAAGGGGGTAGTCTCTTCTCACTATTGCTGGGTGTTCCCCCATGAACCCCATTTTATTTCAACTGTTGATTATATATTGATTGTATCCTTTGTTGGGATTTTTCTCTTTGCAGGTGACTGATGTTGTCAATATCAAGATGTAAAAAGTATTCTTTACTTTTCTAAAGATTTGTAGTGTGGAAGTAAAGGTCGAACCCACAGAGATTGATTACTACAGCTTTTAATTTTAAAACCTAAGTCTAATTAATTAGGAAAAATGGATTTGATTTGGTTTGAATTAAACTAAGAACAATAAAAGTAAATCTAAACTAGGAAAGCAATTAAAGTTGTTTTAAATAATGTTTAAGGGAACCTAGGATTGCAAATCCACCACTAGCTTCATAATAAGAATATTTATGAATTACTTTAGCCTGTTACGTTGGATGAATATGGGAAATTGTAGCTACAAGCCCAATTCCTCCGTCAAGAAGATAATCATGGTTCAAGCACCAACATAATCCATCTTCGGGTAGCACGAATTATCTCACACTAAACTAGGGTTGTGATCTAATCCGTCTAACCTAGGCATGGACTATTCGGATACTTGATAGCACGAATCAATAAAGCACCATCACATATAAACAACCTAAACAAGCACAGCAAGAATAGATCGTTGAGCACATCACAGTCAAAATAGATCTAAGACAAGAATAAATTCTGAAAGTAATGATTTAATCAATAGAAGCACGATTTATTTATAAAAATCCTCTAAACATGTGACTGTCATCCATACATAATAAAACTAAAATAAAACATAAATAAAACCCTATTACTCGTCTAGGGCTTCATTGAAACCCTAGATCTATGATCTAGCCGTCCATGGAAGTGATAGATGGCAAGTAGTTGATGGAGGAGGCCATGGAAACCCTTGGTCTTCTTCTTCTTCTCCTTGCTTCCCTCCCTTCAATGGCTGGAAGTATGGTTGTAGAATGTGTGTATAATAATTGCCAACCCCTTAATTATAATAAAATAGGGTATATATAGATTTACAACAAGTTTTGGAAGCCTTTACAACCCGAAACGGACTGAAACTGATGTAATTTACAATCTGGACGTCATTCAGCAGTTTCATTTGCACAGGAGTCTTCAGTACACTGAAATACGCAACTTTGGTTTTTACCCATATCGCGCGAGCGCGACATTTGGACCTTCGCGCGCGCGGATCGCGCGAGCGATTCTGGGGTTCTCGCGCGAGCGATTCTCGGATTTCGCGGGCACGGGTCGCGCGCGCGACTTGGCTTTTTCAGCTTCTTCAACTATGCTTTTTCACCCTGTTTAGCCTGGTTTAGTTGATTTCTTCCAAAACTTGTCAGAAACTAGAAAACGAAGTAAAAATATACAAAAACAGGATAAAAAGGTACTAACAAATGCTCGTTAAGGCGTAAAAAGAGGATTTGTTCTCTCCCGATCAGTGACCCTACCCTTTCCCTCTTTTCTTTTTCTCTTTTCTGGGCATATCCAATTTTTAAAGCCAACATTTTTAATTTTTTTCTTTTCACCTACACCTTTTTAAATAATGACAAAAAGAACAGTCAAATTAGCCTCAAGTTCCCAACCTCCGCAAAAGAAATCTATAGGAAAAGAAAAACAAACCGGTCCTTCCCCGACTGACCCTCCACCGAGCAACCCGAACCCTAACGATCTTTCACCCAAATATGCAAACTGAGGCCTAAACTTCGAGACCGCCATCGACGCTGACTTCTTCGCGTTTGATGTCAATGCGAGGTGGGGCCATAACACCCTGACCAGCAGAAAACTGGCCTCACCTCTCTTCTTTTGTAACCCTGACCTTATCAGCTACACCCTCCTTGTCCGTCTATTTTACCATAACCTGCAATACCACAAAGCCTCCTTAAGTCAACATGCCTATATAAGTAACACCCTAGATGGCCACACCATAACAATAAACCCAGATAATATCGCCGACGCCCTCCAGCTTCCCTCCCACTCCTATTAGGTCCCAAAACTCAATGTCCTCTTTAAACTATACCACTTCACCCACATCACCCAAGATATGTGCGATGGACGCTCTGGTTTAGGGAAAACTATACGTCGGTCTCTAATGCCCCGCCAGATTTGGTGTATTCAAATGGAACCTTTATCCCCTTGGTCACGAACAAGAACGCACCAAGGAAATCCACCATGCCCTCCACGCAGTCTACCGTGGCGACTGGTTCCACCCAAGCCTTATGATTATAGAGGGCATACATATTGCCAGCCATACCATTGACATGCTGCTGAGTCCAAACTCCTATTGCCCTACCCTCGAACCATCACAGCCATCCTTCGGTCCAAGGCCTTTCATATACCTACCGAGGAGCCCGTAGATAGCCGTATCCCAGAGTTAGCTTCTGCCAATTGGAAGTTGAGCCTAGATCATTTAGATGTGGAGGTTAGGAGGGGCCCGGGATCACGCCCAGGCGTGTCCAGAGTGAGAGGCACAGCATCCACCTCCGTTGGAGGATACACCTTATTTGTGGACATATGGTGACGTGTGTGCCTTCTACGGCGAGACCCTCTGGCTACAGTCCTACATGCATTCTTATTTCCAACTAGCATATCCTAATCAGTTGGAGGACATCCTAGCTCAAGGAGAGACGGCCTATCAGTCTGCTTTTCCGTGATTGGCTTAGTAGGTTACTGAGGAGGCGGGCGAGGAGGAGAAGGCTGGTGATAAGGGGGGTGATGGGAGTGATGGCGATGGAGATGGTGATGTTGATACTGGCCAAGGGAGTAGAGGGTTGGAGCTGGTGTTAGTGGAGGGAGATGATGATTAGGTTGGTTTGGTTGGTTGTTTGGACATTTGTTTTTCATCTTTTTCTTGTATTTGGTGGGTGAATATGGACATTCTTAGACATTGGCATGTATATTATTTTATGTTTCTTTTTCATTTTCTTTTCTGTTTATTATTGGGATACTGATGTACCCGGCTGCGATCGGTTTAGTTATTTTTGTCTTTTATTTCGTTATTTTCATTTTTTGGTTTGTATTCTTTTATTTTATTCTTGCACTTTTTCTTTTCTTTGTGGTTTGTTATATTCTTGAAACCTATGTTAGTCGCACAGTTAATGTCACTGATGATTGGTTATGCTTCCACATTCATAGTTAGTTATATAATGCTTTGAATTATTCACTTCTGCCACTTTCATAGAAATTATTACTACAGAGCAAATCCAACCCCATTGTACTATCCAGGAATCAATGAGGTTCAGATTTGAGGGAAGTTATGAAAAAATTTCATAGAAATTAAATATACTTTGCATAAGTTATAATTTCATTCATTCGTACTAAACATGCTGGGAAATCCAATAACCGGTTATTTTGACTTTTTGTTCTAATAACTAAACTAACAAGATTTCAGTTGTGATCTATTTTTGGTTTCAGGTTTATAGTTTTCACATATCCATATAGCATACCTCGATCCTCAGATCTTATTTTCATCCTCGTACTATGACCATCCTCAATCTCCACCTAATTCACCCGATAGGTCTTCGAGTCCGTCGAGTCATCAAACCGACTCTGGTTCATCCACCGATGACACCTCACTGAGTCCTAGGGTATCCAAACCTTACGGTCCAGTTGGTCATCCCGATTGGTGTCATCGTCGTCCTCGTGTTCCTACTCATGTCTATTCTGATTCTTCAGACGAGGACAATCTCTTTGGCAATGACTTGATAGTTATCGATGGCCCTTATGGCACCCCACCTACGTCCTCCGAGTCTTCTTCTTCATCGGATTCTGCCGATTACTCGACCAATGACAATGGGGCCGAGGATGATGAGGGCCCTATCCCGAGTCTTGATGATTTTCCTTTTGTTGCACCTATATCGACCATTATCCTTCACTTGAGGTTACCTATCCATATAGGGACCTACCTGATTACGTGCTGGACATTGTTCGACAACGTTCGGGTTACCCTGACTGGTCTCCTGAGGACATAGTCTCAATCTTTGCACCTAATGTCGGTCCTGAGGATGATGAGGTTGATTTGAGACCAGGTGTCGCTGAGGAGGAAAAGGTGGATTTGGTTCTGAAGATTCCTGCGGAGGAGATAGAGTTGCCGTTCGATCCTGCTGAGCATCCAGAGTGGGAGTTGATTGATTGGTATACCCGAGCTGACATGCCACCCCCTTCAGATGCTTTCTGCAGAGTAGACGTACTGGTCATCTTCACGGAGGCATTTATCTATGTCATTGTCATGTTCCCACTTGCATAGGGACATGCAGTGATTAGGTTTGGGGGAGTATATGGATTTTCGTTTATTTTAGGAGTAGTCTTTTATTTTCATATTCGTTATTTTCAGTTGTTATTTTCAATTGTTAATAGTTTTAGTACTGTTTAGTTTTATTTAATTTTACTAGTTTCTTTTATTTTCTTTCATTCGTTATTTCTTTCTTATTCGTAGTAAAAAAAGAAAAAGAAAAAAAAGAACTATGTTACAAAAAAAAACCACTTAATTCTAGTAGTAGTAATAATAATAAATAAAGTACGTTTTTTTATATTGTTCAACGTTGCGTTATTTCTTGTTTTAACTAGATCTATTTAAAACTTGATGTTAAGAGAGTATGTGATCCATTATCTACTGAAGTTATGAAGGTATGTTTGAAAGTATATATTATTGGAATCATTGTTTTATATCTTATACTTATATATATGTAATACCCATACCCGGAAAAAGGTAGTAATATTTATTTTACTTGCATTAATTAGTATAATTAATTGCATGTGATGATTTGGGTAAGTTCCAGTTACCCCATGTGATAAGTGCTTGATAAAGGGCACAGTTGAAAGTTCCACTAGAGGTGGGACAGATGTGAAAGTGTGACCCAAGAGAGGTTTGGATAATATAAATTGCATTTAGTTGCATTTATGTGATTAAATGGTAGACGTGTAAATGTAAATGTGTACATTAGAATACATGTTGATGCCATATGATTATTTAATTGATAAATGTTCAGAGCTTTAATATTCTATTGTTGTTCATTTTTATTTATGGGACCAGTTTAGGTACCCTTGTGATGACGTAATGGGACACGTGTCATAATTGGTAGGTTAATTAGTACCTTCATATGATATTTGGGACGACATTTGGGGCTCATACGTGGCATAGATATAGATTTACTTAGATATTGAGATAGTAGTATAATTAATTTGGATATCATAATAAGGTCTACAAAATAGTTGGGGGTCAAAATATAGATAAGAGTTAATTTATATGGGTTGAGAAGCACCACAGCATTTCTCATCCCAATCTTGGTTTTACAAAAAAAAAAAGACAAAAACGTGAGAGTGTGTGCATGTGAGGCAGCGGTGGTGGTGATGTGTATTATATATATATATATATATATTAGTTAAATAAATAAATAAACAAAAGATAAGAAAGGAAAAAAAAAAAGAATCAGAACTGGGAATTGAGAGAGAGAGAGAGAGCAGCATCGAGAGGAAGAGAAGAGAGAAAGGGAGGGTCTCATCCTTCCAACGTCATAGCTTCGTTGTTTGTTGTCTAAATCACGATATGAAGTCATATTTGGACTCGTGGGGGTAAGCCTAACCTTATGATATAATTTATTTTTAATTTAATCGATAGGTTTTTCGTGACCCAAATGAGTTGGTAACATATAGTTTACCAAAATTGTATAGGATTATCATTGGAATCGATAGGAGCTAGTTTTGCGAAGAAATTTGAGAATTCTAGGCTTATTTTGGACCTATTTGTGAGGTGAGTGTTCTAATCTCAAAATTGGATATTTAATGTTATTTATTTGTTAGTGAATGCTTAAATTGCTTAATTGTGATTAAGTAGAAAAGCATGTGATTAATTATTATTTAAAAATATGTCCAAAAATGATGAAATTGCCATGTTGACATGTTGAGTTGCTTATGTGCTTATTTGGGTCAAAGGGTCTCAAGTGATAATCACAATTAGTTAGCCCATATATAAGGGACAGAGAGATGATGAAATCCTCAGAGAAAAGGGGATAGTGGTGACGACCACATGAACGAATTGACTACGGTCACAAATGAATGAGTGTGATTTCACTATATGCGACGGAAAAGTGAGAATGGCCCAGAATCAGGGGTCCAGAACGATGGTGGTTGATTACTTGACACGCCTACGACCATTTATTGTTGTGAATGTTTAATTGGTATTATGAATCATTAAATAATCCAATTGCATGATTAGCACCACGTACTCACTAAGCAAAAGCTTATTCGATTTTTATGGCTAATGACCACGCAGGTTCAGATGAATACCACAGTGAGAAATGATCGAGACTACGGGGCTGGGTCTAGCTTGCTTATATGTTTATATGCGAGGAGTTGAATAAGATTGTAATAAATTTAAAGTTTATACTTTTAAATATGTTTAGAAATAAATGTCAGAATGAGTTTGTAATATTTATATATTTAGTTGAGTTTTGATGTGGTTTGGAATATTTAAATAAATGAGTACAGCAGAGGTTAAAAAAATGTTTTAGTTATGAAAACATGATGAATGGTGCTGTAATAGGCGAAACTTTGCCCAAGTACCATTTGACGCTTTTAAAACTTTATTTTATTCGTCTTTATTAATTTATTTAATAAAATGATATTTTACCCCTGGTATTTCAGTCAAAATATAATTTTTGGAACGAAAAATATAAATGATTGTTTGGTCCTTGGCTTTGTTACACGTGTCCTAGCCCGCGGGGGCGGGTTGGGGTGTGACAATATATTTCTGCACGGCATGTAGTCATGTGGATGCACGATTATATTGAATTATAATCTAACTTGGATTTCTAGATAGCAATAGTGTGGAAACTAAACCTGGTGAGCTTTAGAGCCTTTCATCTTCGTTGATGGTTTTAATTACTTTATCGAATCTCTTTGACAAAACGCACTATTTCATTGATAAGTCTCAATATTTCTTTACTTTGATTAAAAGTTGAGTTATTATTATAATTACCATGTTTAATAAAATAAAAATTTATTTCCCTTGATATCGTAACATTGAAGAATCATGTAGCTCTAGGAAATGATATTAGGCCATTTGTTTATATAAACCCTTTTTAGCCTTGACTTATCCAATAAAAATTTTTTTATACCCTTCGTTAGCCCTTGGAGCCTTTTAATAAACCTTTTCTTTGTTCACCTATTATCCTACCCACTCCGATTTGGAGTTTGCCGATATATAAAAATTACCCAACCCATGTCCAAGAGTAGTTGAAGAATGGTTTTTTCATAAAGAAAATGGGCTAATGAACGACTAGTAGAAAGTAGAGTATTGGGAAGAAAAAAAAACAATAATAAAAAAAAAAAAAAAAAAAAAAAGGTAGATGTCGAAAAAAAAGGGGAGTTGAATATTTTGATAAAAAAAAAAAAGAAAGGAAAAAGAAAAAAAGATATAAATATGAATTAGTAGAAAAAATAATTAAATAAATAGTCGTTGTAGTAAAAGCCCTTGTGTTACACATGCGACCATTCCTATCTACTAACGGACTTTTTGAATCCTTTTACCCTTCTTTTCTTAACCATAACCCTTGACCGACATTATAACCTATTTAAAGTCCTATTTGATCTTAGGAAAACGTGATTTGAATATGGAACCGATACGAAAGGGAATAAAAGCATGGTACTAATGATATTTTCTTGACGATCAATATCTATTTGTGAGATTATTTTCTGTCGTGTCATATTTTGTTCTTCGTCATATGCAAAAAAAATTTCCTTTACAAATACTTATCTTCTTCGCATATATTCGAGTGATTACACATGTTTCTGAGAGACTTCATTTTAGAGTGTAATTAATAACGTGAGATTTGTAGTCAAAGCATCGCTAGATATCTATCCAAGTTATATTCCAAGTTCATAATCATCATGTATCCACTTGATTACCATTCACACACATGCGGGTCTTTAATATATTCTATTGATTCTCTTGATATATGTTTTCGGATTATTGTCATAATTTAGGTGGATGTACAGTTATATTACTCTCGACGACTTAAAGTATATATTTACTTGAGATTCGGTTTTATCAAGGGAAGATGTCAATGTTGAAATATTGAAATTTTTAAATAAAATTTTTTTCTTTTAAAGTTAATAAAGATGGTTATGAGTGACTTATTGACAAGAACCCTCACTATCTATCCGAGTTATATTCCAAGTTCATAATCATCATGTATCCACTTGATTAGCATTCACACACATGCGGGTCTTTAATATATTCTATTGATTCTCTTGACATATGTTTTCGGATTATTGTCATAATTTAGGTGGATGTACGGTTATATTACTCTCGACGACTTAAAGTTTTTACTTAAGATTCAGTTTTATTAAGGGAAGATGTCAATGTTGAAATATTGAAATTTTTAAATAAAATTTTTTTCTTTTAAAGTTAATAAAGATGGTTATGAGTGACTTATTGACAAGAACCCTCACGAGACTTCACTCGTCCGACTAGAAACACCTAGAGGTTTAAAAGACTTGTTGCACATGCTAAGTGCAATCGCGATCCATGCGAAATGGAGTAGGAATTGTATTTTTATTAGTAGTTTTATTTTTCTATTCTTTTTGCTCGAAGACTATCAAAATGTAGATTTGGGGTGTGATCGGGAGAGAACAAATCCTAATTACATGTCTTAATTCACATTTGTTAGCAGTTTTTAGCTTGTTTTTGTGTACTTTTACTTTATTTTTCATTTTCTGTCAGGATTTAGAAGAAAGCAAGAGTTTCAGGCTAAATAAGGTGAAAAAGCATAAAGAATGAAGCAGAAATGCCCCTTTGCGCGAGCGGCCCGCTCTCGCGGCCCGCTCGCGCGACCTCCCAAAATTGCACGATCTTCCGTACAAAAAAGTGAAAACGTGTATTTTTGAGTGATGAAGACCCCTGCATGAACGAAATTGTCTAATTACATCCAGAAAGGAAAATACAGCAGTTTCAGTCTGAGTAGGTTTACAAAAGCTCTCCTAAACCCTCTAGAACTATATATAGATGAATCTAAAGCTATTGGAGGGTTACACATCTTTGCACACATCAATACTTACATCCATTGGAGGTAAGGAGAAGAAGAAGATCTAGTTTGAAGGTTCTGATGGCTACAATCAACTTCATCTCAATGTTTTCCTCAATTATGTGTAACTAAACCACTCTTCTAGAGTTTCAATGAAACCCTAGCTATGTAAATGGGGATTTTTTTTTGCTTTTTTACTTTAGGATTTATGCATTAGATAGTAATTGTATGTTTGAGAATTATTTATGTATAATCGATTTTTAATGATAATAATCAAGAGTATTTTGGATCTATTCTTGTCTTAGATTTTTCCTTACGCTTATTGAACCCAATATTCTTTGATTTCTGTGATTGATAGGAATATTTGCATGCAATAGTGCTGCGATGATTACATCTTTTATAATTCATGCTTAGGAAAGATGAGTTATGCTACACCCTAGTTATAGTTCGATAATTCATGTGAACCGAAGATGAGTTATGCTTAGATTGGACTAGTGATATCCTCTTGTTGATACTATTGGGTTTGTAGCTACGATTGATCGTGACTATCCAATCATAAAACCTAAAGTAAAAAGTCTAGACCTCCGATGCATAGTTAGTGGTGGATTTGTAATCCTAGATCTCATTCACTCATATTAAAACCACTTTCAATCTTGTAATCGTTTACTTAGTTTAATTTTAGAATAGTACTTCCATAGTTCTATAGTTTAATTTCATAGTTTAGTTAATAGTAGGAATTAAATCAATAACCAATCAAACTTCTGTTTTCAATAACTAAATAGATTTAGATTTTTCTAATTAAAGGATAAAAATAACCAATCCCTGTAGGTTCGACCTTTACTTCCGCATTACAAATTATTAGAAAGTAAAGCTTACTTTATATTTTGATTCTGACAAGATCATTTAGTTAGCCATAATCATTCACATGTGGGGGATTGATAGATTCGGGGTATGAATGGGAGCTATGTAAGCTCAAGGGGATCATTAGGATTGCTAAGGACTAGCTCAATACTCAGGAAAAGGCTTGGAACATTAAGTTTCAAGATTCTAGCAGTTTCGATCGGTCGACCAAGTCCCTTCGACCGGTCGACCGGGTCAACGGCTATATGAAGTTTTAAACAAGTTCTCGCAGAGGAGAATTCGACCGGTCGACTGGACCCTGGTTGTAAAGAGCCACAACTTTTTATGTTGTAACTTTAAATTAGTTTGAATTTCATTTGTTCTAATAGCTGATAAACGTGTATATACTGTTATATAATTAGTGTATAGGTGTTGGGACACAACCATTTGTGTAGAGAGACATCTCTTACCCAATAGGCATCTCTATATATATATATATAATATAGTTAGTTAGTTTTAAATACTTGATTTTCATATTTTCTCCTCTTCTTCATCTATTCTAGAGTCAATTGAGATAAATTTATATACATATATTATGCAGAATATAATATAGTTTGTTGTCTCTATTATACTAAATTGTAGTATCCTTAAGAACGATACGTCATA
This sequence comes from Hydrangea macrophylla, assembly GCA_033977485.1. Lineage (NCBI taxonomy): Eukaryota > Viridiplantae > Streptophyta > Magnoliopsida > Cornales > Hydrangeaceae > Hydrangea > Hydrangea macrophylla. The sequence goes on from CM066985.1 coordinate 50,736,887, forward strand.
GTCCACAAACAACTAAGTGTGGGACGTAAATTCATTTTTAGGACAACACTTTGCGTGCTTGATCTAGTCACTATTTTGTTTTGTTTCATATACATAGTTTCCAACAGTGCCGACACTGTAATGGATAGTTTGCAGTGGCAAATTGAGTGTTAATGCAATGAAGAGGACCAACTATTTTTTTCCAACTAAATGCTTCAACATGAGAAATTTAAAGTTAACATGCATCTTTTATTGATTGAATCAAATATATACCCAACTCTAGTGACTAAAGCAAGATCAAAGAGCCTCCTAATTCCATGATGGCATGGTATATAAATCAAAGTCGAGGTGAACCTCTCAGGGGTTGCTAAGCACCTTATCGCAGTTCATTGTCCCTTTGAGCCCCAAATTGTGGTGGTCCATGGTGTGATTGCAAAGAGAGAGAGAGAGAGGGAGAGAGAGAGAGAGAGAGAGAGAGAGAAAGGTAGGAGTGGTGGTAGAAGAATTAGGGAAGGAGGTGGCAATGGTTAGCAGAGATGTGCATTTGAACAGAAAGCAAGAACTAGAGAGAGAAGAATGAGGGGTGTTTTTTTAGAGAGAGCCTAGAAGGAAAGTTTTATTTTATTTTATTTTTTTGTGTTAATGACTTTGATGATTACGCTTGGAAAAAGAGCAAATTGGTCATTCCATTACTTCTGTTAATAGTGCTATTGGGTCTTTTAATTAAAGATGGATGAGCGGGTCAATCTATTCACTTTTTTTGTTTAGGGGTATAAGTAAAAATAGGTTATAGTTGAGGGGGTGTTTGTGTAATTTATCCAAACCAATATAATTCCTATCAAGGATCCTTATAATTGCATGGACCTCCTTATGCTTATATTGCATCATGTACCTTCTTATTCTTGATAGGAATTACAAATGCTCGTAATTGCATGTACCTTATGCTATATGCCCTTGTACCATTTCATTTGATGTCCCATCATATGTTTTTGGATCTTGATAACTTTAGAACAAATAGATCAATTGATGGGGAGTGAACAGTTTCAAATAAGATGCCTTAATTCATATTTGTTAGCACTTATTATTCTGTTTTCTTGTACTTTTACTTCATTTTTCGTTTTCTGTCGGGTTTTAGAAGAAAGCGAGATTTCCAGGCTATAAAGGGTGTGAAAACAGAAGAAACCAAGAATAAAAGGCCACCTCGATCACGTGGGTTGCTCGCGCGACTTACCGGAATCGCGCTCGTGTGACCTGGAGAAAAAAGTGAATCTGCGTTTTTCAGAGTGCTGAAGACCCCTACGCGAACGGAATTGCTTAATTACGCCCAGAAAGTGAAATATAGTTGTTTTAGACATATTAGGTTTACAAAAGCCTTCCTAATCCTTCTACAACTATATATACATCATTCTAAATCAATTTTGGGGTTACACATCATAATATACAACTTTTGGAGGCAGCTTGGGAGAGGAAAGCAAGAGAAGAGAAGATCTAGCTTGAAGGTCTCTAATGGCGACAATCATCTCCATCTTCATGTTTTCATCGACTAGGCACAACTAAACACCTAGTTTAGGGTTTCAATGAAACCCTAGCCATATAAAAGGGGAATTCTATGCTTTCTTTCTTTAGGATTTTATATATTTGGATAGTAATTGTATGTTTGAGGATTATGAATATATAATCGATTTTTAATGTTGAATAATCAATAGTATTTTGGGTTTATTCTTGTCTTAGATTCTCCCTTATATTTATTTAACTCAATATTCCTTGATTTGTGTAATTGATAGGAATATTTACATATAATAATGCTTATTTGATTGTGATATTTATGTCTTTTATGATTCATGCTTAGGGAAGATGGGTTGTGCTACACCCTAGTTATAGGTAGAAAATTCATGCCAACCGAAGATAAGTTATGCTTAGATTAAACTAGTGATATCTTCTTGTCGATACTACCAGACTTGTAGCTACGGTAGATCATAACTATCTAATCTTTACTCTTAAAGTATGAAGTATAAACCCCCGATGCATGGTTAGTGGTGGATTTGTAATCCTAGATTCCATTCACTCATTACACATTAGCCCCTTATGTCTGTCAAATACTCAGACAGAATGCACGTGATGTGCAGATCCGTTAAATGTGAACAACATATACCCAAAATACCCTTCTTCATCACCATTGAATTAGGGGACCAAAACGTTGACATGTTGTCTCTTTAACTCCACGTGTTTGGGTTTTCCTCCATTCACCCAATTTCTCTTTGCAAAAGCTAGCTCATCTCCACCATTTTACTTGCAATGAAATTGACCAACAACAAAGCCTACAATTTCTTGTTGAGATATACACACACACACTCACTCACACACAGACACATACACACACACCATACACTAGTGTACATATGACTGAGTGCAAAATGAGGAGGTCAATTAATGGAATCTAGTCAATATTCTCAAAATTAAGTTCAAAGAATCAAAGTCAATGGAGGGACCACTCAATAAATCAATTTTACTCTTGAATCTGTAAGGAATTGCAAATCCCAAGTGCTCTATACATAGCCTATAGAATCAAAACAGGGGACTAATTTGATCTTTCATCTCATTAAAAACCCAAGAGTAGATTTTTACAATGAAAAGATTAACTTAAACAAAAATTAAAGAAAATTTTCATTTTGATACTATAAGAGATAGAAGTCATCTTGATGTGTATTAGAGTATACTCACATGCAGTGATGCCGATGAAGAAATTGCAATCTCTATTATTTAGGTTTTTAGCACAACACAATGGCAATCTCTGTTTAATTATGCATTCTCTTTTCCTTTCTCTTCTCTCTCATCTTGGTGTTTGGTTAAAGAGAGAGAGATGGGGGTGAAAGTTGCTACGACCTGTTTGCAGGTTTTTGGATTGGAGGTGTGTGAGTCTTGGGTTGAATTCTCCATTTCTTTTTGGGATCAGGAAACGAAACTAGGGTTTTTGTTTGATTTGGGTTTGTGGGAGAAGGATGCTGTGAGATAGAGAGAGAGAGAGAGAGAGAGAGAGAGAGAGAGAGGGAGTGAGAGACTATTGGTAGAGAGAGAAGCAAAACCCTACAAGAAGGGCATTTTTCGGAGTTGTCAATTTTGACCCAAAATATCATCCGTCAACAACTTTAAGTAGGGGTGAAATGGTAAAACCACAATTTCAGTCAGAATAACTAATGGTGATTCAACTCGGTGGGGTAACTTGTCGGGTCTTACACTTGAGGGGGTGAATTAAAAATAGGTCATAGTTCAGGGGGTGAGTGTAATTAATCTCTCAGTTCGGTGGGGTAACTTGTCGGGTCTTACACTTGAGGGGGTGAATTAAAAATAGGTCATAGTTCAGGGGGTGAAGTGTAATTAATCTCTCATTTTTTTTAGGGTAAATTTTGTAAACACCCCCTCTACTATCATCGATTTTCACTTATACCTCCTGATCTTTTTTTTAACAAACTGACCCCCTCATATGTTTGAGGGGCCAAATTAACTAACGTTTGTGACAGAATTAATGAAATTACCTACTTGCCCACATTTTTATTTACAGCCTTATGAGAGTCTCCTTCAGAGAGAACCTCTGCCTCACGAGTCTCTCACCCATCTGGTTATTGAAAGAAGGAAAAAGGGGGACCCGAAATGGAGAAACTCTTAGAAGAGTCAGAGGAAAGGAGACAGTAACCATGGCGTACCCATCTTGTTCGGTCCACCTGGGAAATCATCGATCCATCTGATGAAGACCAATATGAAGACGATTCTCTTTTGACGATACCCACGATCTTGGTATTGATGTTGATCTCAATGTCGATGTTGATGGTGGGTTAGGGTTAGGGTTTCAATCCCTCATCTCTTTTCTGCCCAGTTTCTAGGCGAAAATCCCATTACTTAGTCTTCTTGATGTTCGCTGTGATTTGGTGAACGATCAATCAATCAGCGAACGATGCGAAGAGGAAGAAAAAGAAGAAGATGATGATGGGTATAAGTATGAGTATGAGTTTGATTTGGATGATGAGTTACTTCCAAAGTCTATGGGTGATCGATTTGGGAGGGAAAAGCTGAGGAAGAGGGGCCTGTCCATAATAAACAAGTGAAAGAAGTTGGCTCATCACTATAATAGGCATGGTTGTGTCCACGACAAGCACGGTCTGGGCGTAAAGTTGTAGACACCTTATTTTGTCGGCTATCAGATTTAGGAGACCCATAGCTTGGTGGTTCACAATGATCGAAAAAGACTCAAAAGGACTCCTGGAAGTTGGTTCTATTTCTCAAGATGCTCAGAATGACCAAAATGCTCCTGAAAGCCTGAAAACTCCCAGATTTGGTCCAAAAGTTCTGGAAACATGGTATGTCATAAGAAAAGTAAAAAAAAATGAGTTTTTAAGTAAAATCAGATGAAATCGTCAGCTCCCAGAGACCCCCGGAAGTTCCTGGAAAGTCCCTGTTGACCGGTTTGACCAGGTTTGACTTAGTTTGACCGAAATCATCCAAATTCGCCGAAATTATTCTAGATCATGTGGAAAGTATTAAAATGAGTTTTAAAAGAAGATCGCACGAAAACGTCAGCTCCTGGGAGCTCCCAGAGGTTTCCAGAACTTCCCGGGAATCCTAGGTTTGACCAATTTGACCAAAATTTGACTTTAAAACTGGAGCACCATAACAATTTTCAATCATTTTTCGTAGATGCTAGAGGTCAATAGCTTTCCGACGGTATATTGCACATATTTTTTGGATTTAAAACGGGTTTATTGTGAATTTCCGAAGGCGAAAAAGGCGATCAAATCGGCTTTTATTGCAAGTATCGCAAAACTTTTCAAAGTGACCTATCCCTGAATTTATTTTTATGAAAAGTAGACTCCATTACCTTTCCAACGGTATATCACAACCTCAATTTGGAGTTCGTATGCATTTTCTGTGAATTTCGGACGAAATAGGGCCTTTTGCGAATACCGGAACCTCTGGGGGCCTAAACGTAATTTTTTGGGCATCTGAGGAGCAGTGCCGCGGCGGCACTGGGCCACTGCCACAGCGGCACATGGCCAGTGCCGCGGCAGCACTCTCCTCCAGAACAGTCCATTTTTGCAATTTCTTTTGGGGGTCCATTTTGATTAATTAGAAATCAAAACGACGTAGCTCTATGTTTTCAGTTGTTTAGGACCAATGAGAGTACTTCTAAAACCCCAAAACCACCCCAAATTGGTTTTTATAAATCCCCTATTGCTCTTCATTTTGGGGGGGGCAAGTGCAAAGTTTGACAAAGTTGTAGAGAGAAAGAGAGATAGAGATAGATTTAGAAGTGAGAAAGGAGCTTCCTCCTACTATTTTTCTATAGAAAGTGAGTTCCAACCTGGTTTTCCTCCACCATTCTTCTATATACTTCATCATCAATACACCCAATCACCATTTCTCTAAGCATTTTTGAGTTAGGAAGCTACTTCCATGTCCAAATGTCTATATCTATGAGTGAAACACCAAGCTACAAGTCCAATATCACATTGATTATCATCTATTGATTTGTTCATTTGCTTGCTTATATACAATGTTCATCTCTTCTTACCTCATTTCTTTTTTATTTTCTTTATTTACTTACTAGTTCATCATCATCTAGATGATGACATGAAATTTGAGGTGAGTAAATCCTTATGGATAGTAGCTCTTGACCTCAAAAACATGTTTGATAGATGATGATTATAACTTCAATACCTCCAAGGTATCCTTGAAGTTATGTTCAAATAAAAATGAATCTCTCCAATAATATTGGGGATTCTTGATGATGAGTTTGATGTTGATATTCCAAAAGGTTATAATCTCTATTTGATGTTGAAAATATACTTTCAAAACCTCTATTTCAAAACCCCTCTTAAAACCCCTCATTTTGATCTCAAGAAAGAAAACTCTAGTTTTCCCCAAAATCTTCAAAACAGTGAGTGAACTGAGTTCAAAGATTTCTCTAGAACTCAATACTCAATGTATTGATGCAAGACCACTTGGAAAGTCTTCCTAACTCATTAGAGAACACCCATGATTTTTGGTTTGACTTGAAAATACTTGAAAAAGATCCATTTGGACCCAAACATTCTCTCAAGATATTCTGTTTTTGCTGTCACAGCAGCTTGGTCCACTTTCAACTTGTTTTACAGAAAACTTTTCCAAACGGGGTGATCCTAACTTATTTTTCCTTTTAACTTCAGTGTCTTAGGGAAATTTCTGTATAATATGGGCCTCTAGATATTTTGTTTTCATTTTCTATGATGTTTTGACATTTCAGTCGATAGTACGAACTCTGTTTTTGAGTAACCTCTATTGTTTATATGATTTCTCTCAATCTGTGATAGTTATTAAAGATTGTCTTTTTGGGTTGTGTTCTAGACATAATAAGGAAGATCTCCATAAAAAATCATGCATTGAAAACATTCCTAACCCTTCTTTTCAATTTTCAAAAGATCATGTTACTGTTCTGTCTACTATTCACAGCAAGCACACTTTTACTTTCCCCCTTTGATTTGATGCTTACATGCACTCCAAATTAGCTTATGTTTTAGGAAGTAATTCATACTACATTTGTACATATCCCATTATGATTTCATTCATTCATTCATACACATTCTAGACTTCTAAGTCATTCTAGGAATCCATGAACACAAAACACACTACAACCTTGGCACATTCTAGATACATGCATTGCATCCATGCAAAGATTTGGGGTTTTTGTAGCTCCTAATCTAATAAGATTATAAAGAATGATCATGATCACACGTTCATGCTTCCCCTCGATCTAATCATCCTTTCTCATCCGTCCCGGGGATTAAGAGATCTTCTCTTCTCAAAGATTAGCATGCATCATTCTAGCTTGCTAAGCATCCTTGTTTTCTTTTATTTATTTGTTTTAAGAACAATTCACGCCCCCTTAGATTAGGAAAACTTTATTACTTGATATGTGATTAGACAATTTTTCCTAGGTTTATTCGTGTGATCTTTCACTTTGCATTGTGTGATACTTGGCTTAGATCTTATGAATGATATTTTATCTTTAGATCTTCCATTTCAAGTTTCTTATGTGATGTAATATACTATCATAGTATTAATTGTCGAACCATACATAGTATAAGATGATTATTTGGATGCTAATTGAGGCCCGTCGAAAGACGGGGCGAGTTGAGGGTGTTTTAGTCGCGACAAAGGCTCCTTCCTCTCTCGTACCAAAACCCCGAGCCAAGTTCTTTGGTTATGAAGGGTCGGTGCCCTTTATCGATTTGGGTGAGTCAAAATTAGGTTTCTTGGTTCCTTAAAGTCCAAGTGGCGACTCTGTATCTGTTTTCAACGAACCTTTTCTTTTCCTTTCAAAACGATCTCAAACAATCAAGTGGTGGAATTCCGCGTGTCCACAAAAGTACATCCTCATTTAGAGTGAGAAAGTGTGGCATTGGTGATTCGGTATTTATGGAGGAGTCTGATCTTGAATCTTCATTGTGAATAGTTAGTTGTTCATTTCATTTATTAAGGTAAATTTCTAATTTGGGTTTCTTTCTACCTTTTATATTATACTAGGAAGACGGCTCGTGCAATACACAGGCGTTGGATTTTGTAGAAAAAATACAATATGCATTTTTTTTTCTAATGTGGACAAGAAAGAAAAATAAGTTTTATTAATTCTTAAGATGGTATTAGAAAAATATGATTTAACAACAACTATATTAATTGATGTTAACTTACAATTTAAGGCTCTTTTCTTTAACGTATAGATAATAAATATATATAAATATGTATAGGTATATATATACATACACGTATACAAAAAGGGTAATATAAAAAAGGCAAAAGGGTAATTTGGTAATTTGATTAACAAAAGAGTAATTTGCAAAAGGCTTAACAGTAATTGATTATTCAATTTGTGATTGTACATACTTTAAACTTTTAGGCTCTTTTCTTTAACGTATAGATAAAATATATATATACACACACACACACGCGCGCACTCGTATATACAAAAGTGTAATTTGGTAATTTGATTTAACAAAATGGTAATTTGTAAAAGGTATAAGGGTAATTAGATTATTCAATATATATTGTAATATAATAAAAGGGTTTTTGGTAATTCAATTTAACAAACGAGAATTTATAATTGTAAATAATTTAAACTTTAAGCTCTTTTCTTTAAGGCATAGAAATAAAGGGTAATTTGCATAAGGCATAAGAGTAATTTGGCTATGCAATTTATAATTGTACACAATTTTATTCAATTTTGGTATATAATATATTCAATATATATAATATAATAAAACAATATATGAATATATATATATATATATACATACAAGGGTAGTTTACAAAAGGAAAAAAAAGGGCAATTTGATTATTTAATTTATAATTGTACACACTTTAAATACATAAATAATAATAGCAATAAATTATAATATGTATATATACATATACACATATATACAAAATGATAATTTACAAAAAAATAAAAAGGGTAATTTGTAATTCAATTTAACAAATGGGTAATTTGTTTATTCAATTTATAATTATACACACTTTAAACTTTGAAAAAAGGGTACTTCACAAAAGGCAAAATGGTAATTTTAATAATATAATAATATAATGTATGTATATATAGATACACACAAGGGTAATTACAAAGGGCAAAATGGTAGTTTGATAATTCTATTTTACAAAAGGATAATTTGGTAATTCGATTTCTAATTGTACACACTTTAAACACATAAATAATAATAAATTATAATATGTATACATATACACACACACACATACGAAAAGATAATTTACAAAAGTAACTAAAGGCTTGTTTGGTAATTATAGAATTCGTTAAAAGTTGTCTTAAGGCTCAAACAAGCCTTGCCAAGCAAGCATTAAATTTCAAAAGTAATCTAAGACTTGTTTTAGAAAAGTGATTGAAGGCTTGTTTGGTAATTCAAAGATTCCTTAAAAAGTTGCCTTAAGGCTCAAACAAGCCTTACCAAACAAGCATTAATTTATAAAAGTTATCTATAGCTTGTTTGGTAATTCAAAGAAATAGTACAAAAAACACAAAGAAATGTTAGTGTTTTGTTTGGGAAAACCAAAAAAAGAAAAACAAAACAAAACAAAACGAAACAAGGCATAGCCCAATTCGGGTTGTGTTGTGCCGTGTTTGTGTTAGTGGTTTATTTAGGAAAACCCAAAAGAATAAAACAAAACCAAACAAAACAAAGCAAAACCAAACAAGTTAATGACTTGTTTGGGAAGAATGAAAAACCATACAAACCACAAAGCCAAAAAGCGGTTGTGCCAAATAAGGCACAACCTACAATTTGTTGACTTTTGGGTGTTTTGAACCAAATTGTAAATATTTGCAATTGTTGCTTGAAAAGTTGATTGATTGTAGATTAAATAATTTTAAAAGTTGGATCAAATTGTAAATGTTTGTAATTATTGGTTGAAAAGTTAATTGAATCATCATTTCTAAAATAATTTAATTTTAAAAGTTGACCTAATAATAATAAGGGCTGTTTTTGTGGGTGAAATGACCAACCTACCCTCACAAAAGTACAAAAACTAAAAATAATCATTAAAGGAAAATGGAATAAAAGATAAAAGTAAGGGTAAAACCGTCATTTCAAACAAATCAAGAAATGCCAAAATTGGACAAAATTAAAATTGAAGCCACCCCTAAGCCTCTTTTATAGTATAGTGTAGATTTATGCTGTGATCAATTTGGATTTGGATGTGTGTATATATATTCTAGTTCTTTAGATCTAATCTTTTGGTAAAATGGGTTTGCAAGCAACATGGATATAAATTGAAATACTTTTATTCACCCAAAATATAATACACTAATGCTCGTCCAAGCATCGACCTAGGATTAAACATTATGCATTGACCAATAAAATGTTTAGGTGAGCATTGATGTACTATTTTTTTGTTGAACAAAAAATGCTCTCATGTAAGTTATGTACTCCGCAATTCAATCATTGTGATGAGGCAGATGAACAGAGGTTATATCACTCTTGTCTCACCAGTTTGAATGCTCAAGGGCAAAAAAGTCATATAACAAAGTTTGTTTTCACATGACAGCATAAACTTTAACTTTTTGACGGCTCAAGAAACGGAGGGAGGGGGTGTTAGTGTCAAACTGGTATACATGAGGGGGTCAGCTTGTTCAAGAAAAAGATTAGGGGGTATAAGTGAAAACCGGTGATAATAGAGGGGGTGTTTACATAATTTACCCTTTTTTTATATCAAAAGACAGGGGGAAGAGAGAGAGAGAGAGAGAGAGAGAGAGAGAGAGAATGTGGAAATTCTCTCTGTGGGACGAAGACGAATTCGAAGGACCCAGCAGTCCAAGACCGAAGAAGCAGAGGACTACACGCCCTCAAGAACAACAACAACACGAAGAACAAGAAATGGAAGCAGAAGCAGAAGCAGCAGAAGAAGAAGAAAGTGTAGAACCAGGTTATGAGGAAGAAGTAGAATCTGAACACGAAAGAGAAGAAGAAGAAGAAGAAGAAGCTGAGGAGGAGGAGGACAAGACCAGCGATCGTGGCTCGATGGGACCCAACGGAGATGGTTCCATTTCCGTAACCCTAGCTGACCCAGATGTGTTTGATTGCCCCATCTGCTTCGAAACCTTGTCTATTCCCGTCTTTCAGGTCTCTTCTCTTTCATCTTATCTCATTCTCTCTCTCTCTCTCTCTCTCTCTCTCTCTCTCTCTCTCTCTCTATGCATATATAATTGCTTATACATACAGATTGACTAGAAAAATTGTATCTTGATTGATTCTAAAGTTACATTGGGGCAATATCACCAAGTTAAGTAATTGTATGGATTATGAATTTAGGGTTTGTATATTTGTGTTTGTGTTCTCAATACTTCCAAAATTTCTCGAATCAACAGAAGCTGGAGATTCTTCTTTCCTAACTTTATAGAGATAGGTTAGGTAAGGGAAGTAGAATGCAGATGAAGGTTACAAAAATTCCAATTGTGAAGGGAATTCAAGTATTTGACAAACTTGACTGTCTTTGTGGAATTGTTTTTTCTCATATTACTCACTATATCACACTGACATTCTGGGTGATCAGAGAGTAGGCGAAATTGCACGAGTTTAATTAGGGGTGGTTTTAATTAGAGGGCAGAGGAAAAGGAGATTCTTCTTTCCTAACTTTATAGAGATAGAACATAGTTCAAAGCATATCATAGTTGAATTTCTATTAACGGCTATCAACGGTTATATGAGATAGGACATTTGTGTTTTTTACATGTTTTCAATTCACTCATAGATTCTCAATCACTTTTTCAAGATACCAGTCATTCTTCTTTCCGTTTATTCTCAGGAATTTTTATTTTTTTATTTTTTATGGTGTGTTAGTCGCTATGCAGCACGGATACGGACACTCCAACACAGGTACGTCGACACGACAAAATCCTAAAAAATTGCACGTCGACTCTGCAGGAAAAGTGTCCATGAAGTGTCGTGTCCATGTGTCGGACACGATACGACACTCGACAAGTTACCTTCTTAGAAGTGTTGGTGCTTCCTAGGTTAGTGGTTTGATGGCAGGTCGGGTCTCTCTCTCTCTCTCTCTCTCTCTCTCTCTCTCTCTCTCTCTCTCTCTCTCTCTCTCTCTCTCTCTCACACACACACACACACACTTGAAGTTGGTTATTCAGTAAGCTTGACTTGAACTTGGTTTGATATGACTAATGAACATCCTGGTTTACAGAAAAAAAACCAAACTACCATGGCTCAAGTCAAGATTGGTTTGAGATTAAAGAGCCAAGCTTGATCACATGTTTTTGCTCCTTAATCTTTGATTTGCTCCTTAATCTTTGACAGCTTGAGCAACCCACTACTTGGCACCAGGAATATGGTTTTTACTGGTTCCCTTCATTTGGGCATGACGTGGCCATGTTCTGAACCGCTTATTGTTTGTATGACGACTAATCATGGGTTAGATACTTGAGATTGATTGACAAATTTATCTAACATCTTAAGACATAAACTTAATATTTTCTCCCTTTTTTTCAAATGGTAATATTGTTGATTCAGATAATTGAAATTGTCATAAATTGCGATGGAAACTTTCTAGGTCATGGATTTGTTCCTATCGTATGGTTCATTTGATAAGCAAGATGTTAAATTTGATACAAGTAACTTGGTTTCAGGAAAGGATTTATCGTTTTGATGATCTCTTATTTCTTATGAATCAATGTATCTATTCCTTGAATAACATGTTGTAGCCTGTACCCTTAAATTTTTCAAGGGTTAATTAGTTTTAAGTCTCCAGTTAGGAAAAGTCGGTGAAATTTCTCAAACTCGTTGGGATTTTTTTGCCCAGGTTTATATTGAGGGACTTTTCACTAAAAAAATTTGCCTTGTTGAACCTAATGCTTAAAAAGTACTCTAAAATTGACTAAACCCTAATTACCCTAATATTCAATTCTTTAAGAAATCTGAATGCCCCTCTAAACTGTAGCTTTAATAGCGCCATCTGGATGCATTTTTTACTGTTCCTTACAAGGCAAGTGTATGAATGATTTCTCTGATATGTTTCCTTCTGTGAATGCAAATCTAGTGCGAAAATGGGCATGTATCATGTTCTTCGTGTTGCATCAAGATCAGGAACAAGTGTTCCTCTTGTTCTTTACCCATTGGTTATAACCGTTGCCGGGCCATCGAGAAAGTTCTTGAGTCAGTCAAAGTATCATGCCGAAACATCAAATACGGTTGCAAAGAGACGATGAGTTACAGTAAGAAACGAGACCACGACAAGACATGTATCTATGCACCGTGTTCGTGCCCTCTTCCTGAATGTGACTATGTTGGCTCCTCAAGGCATTTAAATCGACACGTAAGCAGCAAACACTCAAATTCTGCTAAACGCTTCTGTTTTGACTGCCCTTTTCACATTTCAATTGAAATGCATCAAAAGTACTTCATTCTTCAAGAGCAAAATGAAAACGTTATTTTTATCCTCAACAATAGTGCTCAACTTCTTGGAAATGTAGTCGATGTTAGCTTTATTGGGCCGAGCACATCAAAAGCACAGTTTTCGTATGATCTCATAGCAAGAAATGGAAGTTGTTTGGTGAGATTACAATCTTTTGCCGAGAGCATTCCAAGGTGGGCTGAACATATTCCTCGAAAGAGCTTTCTTCTAGTTCCAAGCAGTTTTATCGGTTCTACTAGACAGCTCAAGTTGGAGCTCACCATCCGGAGGCTTCTCTAATTTTCAGCACAAACCAGAAGAGATGTAGAGACCTTGTGTCCTAGATGTTTAGGCACATTCACATTTCATGTGGTAACATATGCTTAAAACTTGTTTCTGTTGTGGAAATAGAACTTACATGTATGGTTTGTATTTTGTATGTGAATAATTTGATTTCTAAAGTACTGGTTAACTGTTTCCCACCACCAAAGCAATATTTATTCTGTTGCTACAGATTCTGTTTTTGCTATGTTAGACAATTTAGACTGTGTTTGGAATAAAGTTTTCAATATGCATCCTCAGCAACTGCTTATTTTAAAATACAATCTATGGTTAATTACAGAAACAGGTTAGGCCTTTTATTAGTTACTTCATTGTACTTTATATTTTATCACTACTACCCCTGTGGTCTGGACTAAAGTGAAACAGTCACTTTTTCTGTTAAAGTTAACGGAAAATGGTAAAAGTACAAAATTATTCCTAACAACAATGTTAGAGGCACAAACAAATCTCACAAACACTTACACCTACAGTCTATCTCTCTCCTGGGTGGCATTGTGGGGTCCAGATTATCCCTAAATACATGCTAATGAGAACACCCTTATATGTTTAAATATTTATTTAGGCATATGTGGTACATTATTATATTATTTTGATATTATATTTGTTGCTAGACACCATTCTGTGGTCACTTTGGGTTACCTTTGTAAGAGCGACCTTGACACACACACACACAGAGTTTTGGTGATAATTTTTTTTATTTTTTATTTTAAGATCTTAGTACATCACTACACTAGATTTCACTGTGTGTGGCCAAGGGTAAACCCAAAAAAAAAAAAAAAAAAAAACAAAACAAAACAAAACTAATATATCACCATAGATTGTGTGTGTGTCCAAGGGTAGATAAAAAAAATAAAAAATGTATCACCAAGACTCTCTGTGTGTGTATCCAAGGGTAGATCAAAAATAAAAATAAATATAAAAAATTAAATAAATTCGCTCTCATGAAAATACTTCAAAGTGACCACAGAATGGTCTCTAGTAACAAATATAAGGAGGATCAAAATAATCTATATAATAACCTACAAAAGATCTCAGGACAAAAAAACTTATCTAAGGGTCCTAAACTCATCTTGATCTGACAAATTGCATCATAATCGTCCACTATTTTGGGACACTTTCAACCGTTGGATCAAATCCTACGGCACAACAGCACACATACGCCACCCTTTTTGCTGTCAAATCACAGCCCCATACATACCACCCTCTCTCTCTCCTGATGTACACACAACCTACCCATGCATTAAATGCACACCATGGGCCACCTTTCTCTCTCTTTAAAACCCATGACCTTCACAGCCTCTCTCTCTCTCTCTCCAGTTTACACACAACCCCCCATGCGCCACCTCTCACCTCACCTGTCAACTCTTACCTCGGCACAATCATCACACCCACACCATTTCAAACTTCACCAAACCTTCCCTCCTCTCTCTTGACCAACTTCTCTATATCTCCCACTCTCTTTTCTATCCCCCTCACACCATTTGGTACTCTCTCTCTATCTCTCTCTCTCTCTCTCTCTCTCTCTCCACAACCGACCACCACCCTTTTGGCCTCCACCACTGCCCAGAAATGGAGGTAGGCCTCCACCATTTGATAAATTTCTTTTTAGGGAAAACATGTTTGTAATTAGCCTAAAGCATTTGCTATGGAAAAATATTGTATGCTTATGAATTTTTATTGGGTATGCAGATAATGGGTTAATTCACTTTGCAATCTACCTACCGCTATTGAAATGCAAGCATGCCATCTGAAACTTCATTTTACCTTATTGTATGCTTATGAATTTCTTTTTATGAATTTCATTATTGTTTCAAGTGGTCACAGGTTATGCCTTCACTGCTTATAGTATCTTCTTTAAAACCAAGTGTTTCTAGAGCATTCAATACCACTTATTCTGCGTCCTTGCACCCAAACATATAAAACAAAATAACACTCATTATTGTTAAAGAAACTATGTATGCTAATTAAAACAGAGAACGCACGCCTGGGTATTTTGTATTCTATCCTGCCAGGCAATCACAAGCAAAATTCATTTAGAACAAATTCCCATCATTTTTTTAGGCACCCTTACAAACAAAAAACAACACAAAACTGGAAACAAAAAAGAGAAACCTGGAATGAATATAAGTGTGAAACGCAATAGAGACTAAAACTCCTAATTGTAGAGACTAAAAATAGAGAATAAGTATCTTCTTTAAAACCAAGTGTTTCTCTTCTCCTAATGATTCTTTGCTTCTTTTTTTTCCTCTTTCACTTTTGTGTATTTTTTCAGTTGATATCTGTGCTTTTAGTTTTTCAGTGTAAGAAACAATTTTGCATCAATTTTGCATCCATTTTTTAAAAACCTTTAGTCTCTCATGTTTTTTAATTCAGTTGTAAGCAACTACTATTTATATTCAATTTTATTTGTATCCTGGGGTTTAGTATTTTTTTATACATTTTTATTTGTCTCTCATGTTTAATATTTCTTATCAACTTTCTGTTTGCTTAACATGTGTGTACATATTGCTTTCAATCATGAGTCCACTAAGCAGATTTTTTAGTGCAGTCAAAGCAAGTGAATTTTATTGCAGTTTGCTGGGGGGTGTTTCTTTTATTGCAGTACGTAAACACCCCCAGAATTTTATTGCAGTCAATGCAAGTTTATTTTAATTCCTACTATTTTATTTCATAGAAAAAAATTAATAATGAAAAGAGAAGCTTAGAAACTGAAAGCAAAGCATGTTAACTTTAAAAAAAAAAACCTTTTTTACTTACTCTAATGTTTTTGGGTTTCTACTACTATTTCTTAACATATTCATTTTTAAACCCCAACCCAATAATATCTTTAACATTTGCCTATGATGGTTTTTTTTTTTTTTTTTTTGGGACTCTAATTGTTCGCCACATTAGATGATAGATGCTTTTTTTTTTCCCCTTCATCTTCATGGGAGGTGATTATAAAAAAAATAACCCAAATTCTGCAGTTTTTTTTTTTTTTTTTTTTTTTTTACTGTTTTTTAATGCTGCAGGTTTGTTTTATTTATTTATTTTTTTTTCAGGTTTTACTGCTCCAGTTGAGGTTGAGGCAAATTCTGCTGGAATCGTACAAAGCATTTGATTTTTTTTCTGTAATATTTACTTACTCTTTATGTCTACCTTTTTTTCTTTAGTTTTTTTTCCACTGTGAATTGTGTAATTAAAACATGTTGACAAGCCTCTTCACCCTTAATGTTCTTTATTTCATTACATTTTTTAAGCATTTCAAGCTTTTCCTAGCGTTCCTTTTTATTTCATTATAGTGTTGAAACTTTAATATTTACAACATGTTTTAAAGGCACATTATGAAGCAAAATACTCTGCTAAAGGAAAGGAGAAAGCGACAAGCTCAAGTCATGGAAAGGGGAAAGAAAATGTAAGTCTTACCTGTGAACTTAGCCTTTGATTTCGATGCATCATTATATGTTATACTGGTTTGGTAATTTTATCATTGCCTATTGTGTGTTTAATTGGGTACACTAGGCACCCTTATGTAACATTGCGTCAAAATCATCAATCTCCCAACGGAAGCGGCGAGAAAGGGAAAAATCTGAACAATCAGTCCAATCTCGGCACATTAACGATTTAACAGCAAGAGTTCAGCATCGATACTTTCCTGGTTTGACACCAAGAGGTCGTCGTCGTAATCGTGCACGTTTGGAAGAAGAGACATGCCAATATGCACCAAAGCGCTTAATGGTGTCACGCGCCTGCATGGTGCCACGAACACCAGATTCGAGTGATTTCTTCGTTCATTCCATGCCAACTCCACGAAATCTTTACACTGAACTATTGGCCATCCCAGCATCGACACCTTCCAATTTGCCTATCTTGCAATCCATGCCTTTCCCATCAAGTCATTACAATGAACTTTTAACTGTCGATGCTGACCCACTCACAATGACCCAGATAGAATCACCTTTATATGGTGGGTTACCTTTACAAAATGTATCCTCCGCTTCACAAGTGAATAGGTGAATTAATATTCTTATTTAAACACATTTAATTATTAACTATTTTTTTCGTACTTGCGTAATTTTTATATGATAATTGTAGGCCAAATTGTACAAACCAATGTTATCACGAGGAACATAATGCAATTACTATTCAAGAATACATAGATTCACCTCGCCACTCTCTCGGCAATATGGATGTAGAATGTCCTTATTGTTCAGCCCTACATTGGATGGATGAGAAATTGACAGCTTCATCTCTGCATCAACCCCGTTTTGGAACATGTTGTTTACAAGGAAAAATTAGGCTACCCTTACTTGAAGCGCCTCCTCCACTTATTCAAGCTCTGTATGATGGGAATGATGCAAAGTCGAAATCATTTCGAAGTTATACTCGAGAGTATAATGCATGTAATGTATTTACGAGTCTCGGTGCTAAATTAGATCAAAGAGTTCTCACTGGAAGGGGTCCTAGACCTTTCACCATTCATGGAGAATTGCGTCATAGAACGGGATCTCTGATCCCGCAACCTGGTCATGATGCATGTTACGCTCAATTATACCTTTATGACCCTGACGCAGCTTTACAAGAACGTTATCGTAGAAATCAGCACTTAAGAATGGATGTTCTCAAATCCATTATGGAAACTTTACAACAGTTCAATCCATTCCCAGCAAAATACCGTCAGGCTTATGAACTCCTAAATCAAAGAGAATTGGTAGGGAAAGCTTTGCATGCATGTCTGCGTTACAAATCTGAAACTGATCGACGTCTATATAACTTACCAACGGCAAATGAGATTGCTGTTATACTACCAGGGGAGGTGAATGAGATTTGTGGGATGAGAGATATAATATTGCATCTTAGAGGAACCAATGGGTTGATGCAAATTAATGAGTGTCACCCAGCTTATTTGCCATTGCATTACGTTTTGTTGTTTCCCTGTGGTGAGCTTGGCTGGGAACCTGAGTTGAAACAGTGGGATGTTCTACATAATCGCCCTTCGAAAGATCGTCTTACTCAGTTGCAGTACTACTGTTATCGTATCTTTCAACGCCCAACGGAATACTCAACAATTCTTAGAGCTGGAAAGTTATTCCAAGAGTTTTTGGTTGATGCTTGGGCGGCGACTGAGCAAAATCGGTTGACATACTACAGGTTAAATCAGGGAAAACTTCGTTCTGAACTGTACAAAGATTTATCTGATATAATAGTTGACAGTGATGGTTTAAGACCTGACCAAGTTGGTCGACGGATGATATTGCCCTCTTCATTCCGTGGAAGTCCAAGGCATATGTTTGAAATATTTCAGGATTCTATGGCTATCACTCGGCACAATCATCACCCAGATATTTTCCTAACAATGACTGCAAATCCTGGCTGGATTGAAATCAAATCCGCTTTGTTGCCGCATCAAATACCCACAGACCGTCAAGATTTAATTGCGCGCGTTTTTGAGCTAAAAAGAAAGTGTTTGATGAAGGAGATAGACAAAAATAAAGTATTTGGTAGAAAGGTTGCTCATGTTTATACTATTGAATACCAAAAACGGGGGCTCCCACACATGCATGCTCTTATATTCCTTCATGGACCAGACAAAATTAAGACGTGTGCTCAGGTTGATAATTTAGTGTGTGCGGAATTTCCAAATCCAAAAGAAGATCCATTTCTTTTTGAGACTGTTATGAATTGCATGGTACATGGACCGTGCGGCGCTCGAAATCCAGATGCTCCATGTATGGATAATGGAAAGTGTACAAAGAGATATCCCAAAGATTATGGGGAAACGACAACTATGGATCAGCATGGATACCCTATCTATCGTCGGCGCAATCAAGACCAGTTCTATACTGTGCGAAAGCATAGCGTTGATAATAGGGATGTCGTGCCGTACAATCCCTATCTTTCTAGAATGTTCAATTGTCATATTAATGTTGAAGTATGTGTCGGGATGAGATGTGTCAAGTATATTCACAAATACATTTACAAAGGTCATGATCGCAGTACTATGGTTTTGGGAGGAGTGGATGAGATCCAACAATATGTTGATGCGAGGTATATTGGACCAGTCGAAGCTGCTTGGCGATTGTTAGGTAATAGTATGCATGAAGAGTTTCCACCAGTTGTTCGATTGGCTCTTCATTTGCCTGGAATGCATAAGGTGGTATTTGATCCTAATGAGTCAGTTGATAGGATTGCATCTAGAGCTTCGCGACAAGTTTCGACCCTGATTGGATTCTTTAACTATTGTGCAGCTAATCCGAGTGCCCGTGTGTACACTTATCAAGAATTCCCAAAATATTTTGTTTGGAATAGCACTACGTGTGTGTGGACACCCAGAAAAAGGGGGTATGCTATTGGTAGAATTTATTTTGCTAGCCCGAATTCAGGTGAGAGATTCTATTTACGCTTACTATTGACACATGTAAGAGGGCCAACGTCATATGAAGATTTGCGCACAGTAAACAATGTCACGCATCCTACATTTAAATCAGCATGTGTTGCATTAGGGTTGTTGGAAGATGATGAGGAATGGATAAAGTGTCTTCACGAAGCTGCAATTATGAACACTGGCCACCAACTCAGAAGATTGTTCAGTATCATTCTCACGGAATGCTCTCCGTTGCATCCATATGAGTTGTGGAAACGATTCTCATTAGATATATGTGACGATCTTCATCATAAGATTCATACATTGCATGGAATTTCAAACCCAGATGTGGTTCTAATAGAGGATTATGGTCTATATCTTCTCAATCAAATGCTTCAACAGTCCGGAAAGAGTTTGGTTGACTACCCGCCCATGCCGCAACCAAGTGGAAGTTGGAGCAGCACAGTCGGTAACAGACTATTGTGTGAGCACAACAAACTTCAAAGCGATGCTCAATGTGAAGATGTGCGCAGTAAGATTGATAGCCTAAATGTCAAACAGCGTGCCGCTTTTGATGTAATCACTTCTACAGTCTTAGAAAATAGAGGTACTACATTTTTTATTAGCGGGGGTGCTGGAACTGGGAAGACTTTCACTTATAATACAATTTCATTATACATTCGTAGCATTGGCCATATTGTTATTACAGTTGCGTCGTCGGGGGTTGCTTCGTTATTGTTAGTAGGGGGTAGAACTGCACACTCGACATTCTCTATTCCGTTAGATGTGCATGACAATTCAGTATGCGGATTTAGCAAGCAGTCAATGCAAGCAGAATTGATCAGGGAAACCAAGTTGATCATATGGGATGAGGTACCGATGCAACACAAATATTGTGTGGAGGCAGTCGAGCGCACACTACGAGACATTTGTGATATTAACAAGCCATTTTGGGGGTATAACTGTTGTTCTAGGTGGAGATTTCCGATAAGTCTTGCCAGTTGTGCCCAAAGGAGTGCGTGAACAAATTGTGGGTGCTTCTTTGAGACGCTCTAGGTTGTGGAATAATGTAAATGTTTTAACTTTGGACGACAACATGCGCTTAAACAATGCAAACCCAAGCAATGCAAACTTTGCAACATTCTTGATGGAGGTATCAATTCTTCAAACATTCCTTATTATGGAAAATTGATTGTAATTAAAATTATTATATAGTGTTTTTCTTTATTTGTATTTTATTATTTTATCTAGATAGGGAGTAAAACGCAAGAAGTTGTAAAACTTCCTTCTACAATACATAAGTGTCGACACCTTGAGGAGTTATTATGCACAATTTATCCACGGCTGGGTTTGGAAGGGACGTCGACCCCTACTTATCTGACTGGTCGGACGATTTTGTCTGCACGAAATGAGGATGTGAATGTTATTAATAAAGCTGCGTTAAGTATATTCCCAGGAGAGACATGCACCTATCTAGCTGCGGATAAGATGTCTGACGATGATGGAGGTGATCACGCTATTACTAACCGATATCCTAATCAATATCTTAACTCATTAGACCTTTCCGGTTTGCCTCCGTTCAGCCTACAATTAAAAGTAGGTTGCCCTATCATGTTGTTAAGAAATATTGCACCGACGGATGGACTTTGCAACGGTACACGATTAATGGTTGTCAGAACCGCTTCGCGTGTAATTGAAGCGCAAATTTTGACTGGTGATAAAGCTGGCAACTTAGCCGTTATTCCCAGAATAACCTTGGCTCCATCAACATCTGAATTGCCTTTTAGTATGACAAGGCGTCAATTTCCAGTTCGATTGGCATTCGCAGTGTCAATTAATAAATCTCAAGGTCAATCGGTGAACTTTGTTGGGATTGATTTGCGCACTCCTGTATTTAGTCATGGGCAATTATATGTTGCTTTATCTAGATGCACATCTTTTGATCGTATAAGTGTTCTTCTTCCTGATGGTGCCTCTGATTCTACGACAAACATCGTTTATCCTGAGGTCCTGATATAGTGACTTATAGGTAAACATCAGTACATAACTTTGTTATTCCTATTAGATTTTTTCCCCCCTCTTTTTACCCTCAAATATTAATTTTGTAGGATTGGTGGAAAAATGTAGCATGGAATTGGCAAGATGCAGCAAAGGAGTTTGAGTTAATAAATGCCCGTCCCAACAAGGTAATGTAATAAGATGAAACTTTTGTTACTCTTTTTAAAGATTCACATTGAAATGCAACTAATAAATTATTTGTTTCTTTTTAGATTTTTGTGCATTCACCGCAATGGCCGAAGTATATTGATATTGATACTTACACGTTCTACAAGTTGATGAAGAAAATTCACAATTTGCCAAAATGAATACTTTGCAAAGAGAGAACGAACGATGTAATCTTTTTTTGGATTAGAAAGAACTATGTAATCTTTGTTATTTTTTTGGATTTGAACGAACATTTGCATTGATGTACACGTTTTTGTTGAATTAATACAGTTTTTAACTGCACACTATAAGATGTTATGACCCGTGCCCACGGGCACGGGCAATTACTAGTATAATAATATACCACATAAGACTAAATAAACATTTAAGATATAAGGGTGTTGTCACTTCTCATTAGTATGTAAATGGGGTAATTTTGTACTTTACCCATTTTCCGTTATCCGTTAATTTTAAATGAAAAGGTGACTATTTCATTTTAATCCAGACCACATGGGGTATTAGTGATACAATTTAAAGTAAACTGATAAAAGGCCTAACCACATGGGGTGTTTTTATAATTAACCCTACAATCTAATAATGTTTTTACTATTTGAAAAAAGCTATCTTATTAGTTAGTTTAAGTTAAAAACGTTATTTTTGCATACGAGTTCATGAGTTAAAAATTAACCAATAACGGATCCTCGTGTTCCTTAAATTATATAGAAAATAATTTCCAATATCGTGTTTTTCTCTCCCTGTGTGCCATAATTATTAGGGTTAACTAGTATTAAATCCTATTTAGTGTATCTTTGTTATAATAGACCCAACACAAAAAACTATTTGAAGATATGTCCACAAAAATATTTCAGACCATTCTACCCCTAGCTTAATATATTATTTTTAAAATTCAAATGCACATTTATTTGATTCCTGATATATATACATCTATATATGTATATGTAATTAAAAAGCCTAGCTATATATATACAAGATTTCTTCTCAAAACCTTCCTCTCTCTCTCTCTCTCTCTCACACACACACACACACACACACACACACACACACACAATCGGCCAGTTGTTGTTTCAAGGACTGTTTCCGGCGATCAAGCACCGACGTGAGTGCTTCGTTGGTGTAGAAAGAAGTTTCGTGGTGTACATGAGCAGTGGATGACGGATATATTGGACTATTTATCGTCGTCGTCATCTTCGCGGTTGAGTCCGAGATTCATAGCGATGCATCCCGATCTGCTAGTGGCGTGTTAAGCTTTAATGAAGGCGTCGCCGATCTGTTCTGCAAATTCTCTATTTTCTGTTGGTCCGCTAATTTTCTGCAGATGCAGTGTAAAATTATACACTAATGCTAGTTCTTGTTAACTTATATTAGTCTCTCTCTCTCTCTCTCTCTCTCTCTCTCTCTCTCTCTCTTTTTATTTTTGGATATTGGATTTGTCTGATTTTTAGTGTAAAAATATGTTGATTTTACATTTGTTCACTAATTTTCAGTGTAAAAATTATAGCTATCAAGATTTGACTCTTGTGTTGTTTTTCAGTGTAAAAACTATAGCTAGTAAGATTTGACTCTTATATTATTTTTCACTGATTTGTTTTTTTTTTTTTTTTTATAGCAATGCATTGGAAAAGATACTATAGTGTAAAATTCTCCTCTTATAGTCATTCATAATGCAGTGCTAAAATTATAATGGCAATCATTAAGTACTCATTTATATAATATATATATATATATCTGTATAAAGTTATGAAATGCAGTGAAAATTTTACACTGATAATGTAGTGTAAAATTGTACACTGATTTCCAAATTTACATTGAACGAAAAAATTAGCAATGGATAATCTAACACATATTTGACATGGCACTAAAGATATGGAAATCATTAAAGATGTGGATGACAGCTTACCAAAACAAGAAGAGTCCACTACAAATTAAATCTCCATTCAAATGTGTATACCTACAATCATGGTAATTATTAGTTTATTCCAAAAATAACTCCACAATTAATGAGATAAGAATAACTCCATATATAACCAGCTATATATATATATATATGTAACTATTAATTCTGGATTGTTAATCCCTTAATTATAGGGATCACTTTGACTGTATGCTGAATTTTATAGATATTTATCATCCTATATATATATATATATATGTAAAGGTTAAAAATGTCATAAAAATAACCAAATTTGGGGGAATTTAAAAGAAATTGGGGATTTTGCATTGATTTGGACCTATTAGTAACATGATAATAAGAGTGGACCTAATAAAAAAAAGTTTAGTAGATAGGGATTTTCGGGGAAATTTCTATAATTATTACTCCTATTTTTTTATTTCTCTCACTTATATATTTCAAACATGATAATAATAAGGTCACTTATGTACCATACAGTTAGATGGATTGAAGCTATTTGAAATGAACTGGTTTGCATTAAGATGACATTATCCGCGGAATTGTGACTAATTATAGTAGGTCTCAAAACATTTGCTAGCAATAACGCTTAGCAGATCAGGCACAAAAGAATGTGACTAAGACCGAGGGTTCTATATTTTTCAATTTTAACATGTGAGGATGAAATGAGAAAATATAATAACAAAAAAAAAATTAAAAATTCTTTAAAACTTCTCAACCTTGAATAGTCTCTTAGCTACTCAAGGAAGAAGGATTAAGATTTTGTAGCCATTTGTATCTCGCCCGTCTTCTACTCCCATAATGTTATGAATCTCAAATTTTATGTGATTGACAATTGGGTTACATCCAACCATCTCGGAATCAAAATCTCACTAAAAATGAGTTCTCAAATTTTCACTCTTACATCATTTGCTCTAAAAATGTTTTGATTCTCAAATTTTTATCTAATTGACAATTGGATCATATTAAATAATTTTGGGATAAGAATCTCAATAGAAATCGATCTTTCACATTTTCTTCCTTGCATCATTTGTCATTCAAATATAGAACCATGGTCCCAATCCCAAGGGGGGAGCAGGGCCGACCCTGAGATTGTTAAATCTCTGTGGGGCTCTAAGCGAACTTTTAAGGCGAGACCTCTATAGTGGAGGAACGTACTATACAGGAGTTCCTCGAGGCGAATTTTTTTTTAGTATATTCATGCATGTTTGCAAGTAAATGTGTTTGTGTTTTACTTTTTAAGGTAATGGGACAAATATTCAAGGTTAGTTGAATTAAAATTTAGTAAATATGGTACCCACAAATGTTTTTTTAAATATTTGGGGGTCTATATACACATATTACCAATAATTTTTTTTTTTTTGGCAAGGTAAAAAAAATTTTGGCCACGAAATGGGCCTTTAAGAAACCTGAATAGAATCAAATTTAGGCCATATTTTTATAAACCTGAACATAATCAAATTTAGACCCTATTTTTATATATAATACATGTATATACATGCATATACATATATATAAGGCCATTTTTTTGAGGCCCCAAACATGCCCTTCTTTTTTGAGGCCCCAAGCGGCCGCTTGGCTCGCTTGTGGCCAGGGCCGGCTATGGGGGAGAGAGAAAGAAGAGGAAGAAGAAGAAAAACTCTAAAAAAATCCAAGAAGATCATAAACAAAGAAAATGAATGTATTAAGAGGTTGTTTGGGAAAAGAAATAACCAATTATGTGGTTCATAAGTGAACCAGTTCTATAAATTCAAGTGTTTGTTGGGTGTCAAATTCTTGCATAAGAGTACAATATAAATTATAGTGAAACTGGTTCTTTGTTAACACAACATTGTCTTCATTCTTACAAGAACCAGATACAAAATGAGACATGAACCAAACCCGTTAAGTATAAAACTTTCCCAAACAGACCCTTACGCTGTTTCAGTGAAATGCTATCACCAGCTATAAAACCCTCTGTCAAACATAACATCTAATCCATCTCTAGGATGATAAATACAGTCCCAATACAAAAACCCAGTAGCAGTTGAGACTGACTACACATATACATATACAAATACATATACATATACATATACATATATACATACGAAACTAAAAGAGAGAATGCAATCGTCGTCTTCACTAATGCTTCGACGCTTTTGCTGTTTCAGTGCTACCTCTTCTTCTTCATCTTCGTCACTGAAACCTGTCTCTAACAAAAGGCAACTCGTCTTCTTAGGTTCTCCTCAGGTACTCTCTCTCTCTCTCTCTCTCTCTCTCCCTCTCTCTCAATGTATACAGTTTGATACAATATGTTGTGTGTATTTCATTGTAATTAGTGAGTTGTCTACAAATTTAGGTCTCTGCATCTGTTCTTGATGCCCTTTTCAACGCATCTTCTGCTCCGGACTCTCTATTTGAGGTACCCAATTTATATAATTCTTCAATTCTAATCCTGTCTTCATATTAGCCACTAATAGTACTCCAATTGACTCTCTTCTTATAATTTTAGCTAATGCATACCACATGAATACAGGGACACAGATAGATATACACACACTTATATGTCATACACAAGCACACATTTCATATGAAGTTGCAGAACCTTGATTTTGAATTGGTTGTCAAACATTTTTGATGGGTTTATGAAGCTGACTATTTTATTACAATTCCAAAGTCATTTACGAAGCTTTTTTGGTTTTTAGCTAGAGTAGAAATTTGCTCAATTTGGCTACTTAGATGCTTACTTTTCATCAAATCATGTAGACAAGGTGTAATTTTAGACCATTTTTTGAGAACTGTATTCAATCAAATGCATAAAATCAAATCTATAACATTTCATGGTAAACTAATGGTCAAGTTCTTTCTTCTTCATACTGAGATGGCATGAGGAATTGATGTAGATAACTATGTAACTCGGGCGCTTTTATATTGTTCTTGTGAAATTCTCAACCTTTGCATGTAATTTAATATTCGTTCCGAAATTAGTGTTCTTGTTACCTTCGGTCTAAGAAGCACCAACACGGACATGCGACACAGATACGACACGGCTCGAATACGTCGACACGATATTTCTCAAAAAAGCATGATACGATACCTCGGGGACATGAATTTTTTAAATTTTTTTTTACAAATATATATATTTTACCATGTTTAATCAAAACTGGCATAAAACACATAAATCACAAGATTCACAACCGCATTGTGACATTATCAATAACAACAAAGCCAATTAATATAATTCAAAAACATCTTCATTAATAGGTTTATAGCATTCATCAACATTCATCAATAAAGTTTTGAAGCACGTTTGCTAACTACTAATAATATATGTATTTGGCCCTAAAAATATGTCAAATCTACATCAAGCAAGTTCCAAAAGATATTTGTTAACCACTAGTATATGACCCAAAAAGTGTGTGATCATGAACCACGTTTCAACAGATATTTGCTAATTACTAAATACTAAATACTACATATGTCCCAAAAAAGATGTTCATCCACTCATTCTTCAATTGCCTCATCACCATCATCGGTAGCATTGCCTCAAACTCCGGTTCATCAAGGGAGAGTTGTGCAATCTCAAGCTCTCCAACATCCACAAATGAATCAAAGGCATCTCCGGTAATATCCCACAATTTGGTTTCTCCTCGCAAGTATTGTGGGGATCTTCTAGATAAAATTCAGAGATTACTATGAATGAAAACCAAGTCTTCCGCACATTTTGGTGTTATCTTATTCCTTCTCATTGAGTGCACAAAGGAGTATGTGCTCCAATTCCTCTCAGAACATGATGAAGAGGAAGGGTGCACAAGTAGCTTCAAAGCTAAGGTTTGAAGCGAAGGTGCACATGCACCATAAGTTACCCACCAACTTTTAGGATCCATGTCATAATTCATAGAGATTGTGAATGGAATCAACATCCGCAAACTCTCCCGACCTACTTGAGAAGTCAATATACTCTACAAACACCTTTCCTCGATCCTCCGAATTTGAAAAATATATTTTCGTGCACTTTAATCTCTCTCGAGCAACTTCCACATCTTTGTGTGGAGGAACTCGATGAGGACCCTCAGTAAGCCATTGCTCGCTATAGTACCTTAAATAGAAGAAAAAAGGAATTAAAAATAAGTCTACGACTAACTCTTATAAATGATCAACTCTTAGAATTTGTTAGAATTTGGAATTTATAAGTCACCTTGGATTTAGTGAATGAGCTAAGCAATGGAGAGGAGTGTTGTTCTTGTTCCAACGGTTCACAAGAATTTGATGCACCACTTCAAATAAGGTGGATGACTCTCCAAGCCGCTTTCCTTCATGCCTATGAATTGCAACCTTCACTTTTTTAATCATTGTGTCCCACATGTCGTAAACCCTATGAAGCACTAACACTTCATTTGAGGTTCGTACCAGTATCGACTTAAGTATCCGACACCGATACGACCCGATACGCTTGGGATACGTGTTGGATACTCTGTTTTTTCGAATCTGTGTATTTTAATGTTATTTTTTACCGATACGTCCCCAACACGCACGGGATATGCAACGGTAGGTTTTTAAAAAAAAAATTGAAATTTCGGGGGTTGTAAACAAAAATAAAAGAAAGATGAGGGTCCGAAAAAAAAAAACATAAAACCAAAATATCCTAGCTTCAGTCTATTCAGTTCGTTGAACACACACACACACACACACACAGAGAGAGAGAGAGAGAGAGAGAGAGAGAGAGAGAGAGAGAGAGAGAGAGAGAGAGAGATTGTCGAACAGAGTTTTGCGCAAGGACCTCCGACAGCAGCGACCTTCCGGCGACCCTCACGCCCAACTATGACAGTCACGACCTTCTGGCGACCCACAAGTTGCTCGACTCTATCATGCGACTCTTAGGTATTTACTTTTCTTTTCTTTCTTTCTTCTTCTTCATCTTCTTCTACTTTTTTCTTTTGTACCTGAAATAAAACATTAGGGTTTTGTTAATTAGGGCTTTTTAATGTAGGGGTTTTTTTATAAACAACCAACAATGGTATGATAGGTTGATAGTTGTTGTCTATTAAGTTTTATAAAGCTAATAGTTATTGTCTATTAGGTTTAGAAACAACTCACAATAGTTTACAGTAACTACCCAACTAACATTAGTTATCATTTTTTTAGCAAATTTATCTATGATTCTAATTATCATTTTTTTATCCATCAATTTTTACCTTCTTAGATTAGGAAACATGTCTTCTAGTAATGATGTGGCACCACACAATGATGAAGACACCAAAAAACCTCTTTGGAAATATGTTACTAGATATGATAAGCCTACTCTGGAAACAGCCTCTTTGTTTTGCAGGGGTAAGGCTGCGTACATCTCACCCTCCCCATACCCCGCAATGGCGGGAGCATCGTGCATTGGGCTGCCCTTTTTATATGATAAGCCTACTACCGGAGGGGGAAATATATCATGGCAATGCAATTTTTGCCATGAGAATGAGATAAGTTCATACATAAGGGTTTGAGCTCATTTGTTAAAATTGCCAGGGTGTGGTATTGCTGCTTGTAAAGATGTGAAAAGCAGGATATGATAGACATGCAAAGATTAGAGGAGCAAGTCAATGAGAGAGCTCGAAGAAATGCACCAAAGAAAGTACCGTTGCCCCCTTCTACTTCTAGTGTGGCATCGGGTGGTTTGAATAGTTTTGTGCAAGGAGGTTATGATTTGAAAAGGAGAAAGACTAGTAGTGAAAGTGGAAGTAATACGGCTATTGGGAAGGCATTTAACTTGAAGGCCCGTGACCAAATGCACGTGGAGGTTGCTAGGATGTTCAATTCCTCAGGCTTACCATTTCATCTAGCAAGGTGCCCATACTTTGTGAGTTGTATTTCATTTGCCGCAAACAATCCTCTTTCGGGATGTTTGCCACCGGGGTATAACTTGTTGAGGACAACTTTACTCCAACAAGAAAAGGCAAATGTTGAGAGATTGTTACAACTTATCAAAAGCACATGGAGAGAAAAAGGTGTAAGCATTGTGAGTGATGGATGGAGTGACTCACAAAGGAAGCCCTTAATTAACTTCATGGAGGTAATGTAAAGTGGGCCGATGTTTCTTAAAGCGGTGGATTGTTCGGGTGAAACCAAAGATAAACAATTTATTTTTAGTTTGATGAAAGAAGTGATTAAGGAGGTTGGTCCCAATAATGTTATTCAAGTGATCACCGATAATGCCAAGAATTGCTCGGGTGCGGGAATTCTCATTAAAGGGTTATATCCTAATATTGTTTGGACACTATGTGTGGTTCACACACTCAATCTTGCCTTGCAAAATATTTGTATGGCAAAGAATCTTGAAAATAATCGAGTAACCTATGATTTGTATAGTTGGATCACAGACATATTGGATGAAGTGATGTTCATCAAGAATTTTGTCATGAACCACTCTATGAGATTGGCTATATTTAACGAGTTTGTTCCTTTGAAGTTACTTTTAGTTGCAACTATTCGTTTTGCTTCGGTGATTGTCATGCTTAGGAGATTTAAGCTCATAAAAGGTAATCTCCAAACCATGGTAATTAGTGAAAGGTGGAGGGGAAAAGCTAGAACGGTGAAAGAGAAGGTATTAGATGACGTTTGGTGGAACAAAATTGATTACATACTTTCCTTCACATCGCCTATATATGATATGCTTAGGGCTTGTGATATGGACATGCCTTGTCTTCACTAGGTTTACATTGAGAAGCACCGACACGGACACGCGACACACATACAACATGACTCGAATACGACGACACGCTATTTCTCAAAAAAGCATGATACAATACGTCGGGGACATGAATTTTTTAAATATTTTTTAAAAATATGTATTTTACCATGTTTAATCAAAACTGGCATAAAAACACATAAATCACAAGATTCACAACCGCATTATGACATTATCAATAACAACAAAGCCAATTAATGTAATTCAAAAACATCTTCATTAATAGGCTAATAGCATTCATCAATATTCATCAACAAAGTTTTGAAGCTCATTTGCTAACTACTAATAATATATGTACTTGGCCCTAAAAATATGTCAATCTACATCAAGCAAGTTCCAAAAGATATTTGTTAACCACTAGTATATGACCCAAAAAGTGTGTGATCATGAACCAAGTTCCGAAAGATATTTGCTAATTACTAAATACTAAATATGTCCCAAAAAAGATGTTCATCCACTCATTCTTCCATTGCCTCATCACCAACACCATCATTACCATCATCGGTAAATAGCATTGCTCAAGCTCTCCAACATCCTCAAATGAATCAAAGGCATCTCCGACAATATCCCACAATTTGGTTTCTCCTCGCAAGTATTGTGGGGATCTTCTAGATAAAAGACGGAAATTACTATGAATGAAAACCAAGTCTTTCGTACGTTTTGGTGCCATCTTATTCCTTCTCATCGAGTGCACAAAGGAGTATGTACTCCAATTCCTCTCAGAACATGATGAAGAAGAAGGGAGCACAAGGAGCTTCAAAGCTAAGGTTTGAAGCAAAGGTGCACATGCACCATAAGTTACCCACCTACTTATAGGATCCATTTCATAGAGATTATGAATGGAATCAACATCTGCAAACTCTCCCGACCTACTTGAGTAGTCAACATACTCCGCAAACACCTTTCCTCGATCCTCCAAATTTGAAAAATATTTTTTCATGCATTTTAATCTCCCTTGAGCAACTTCTACATCTTTGTGTGGAGGAACTCGATGAGGACCCTTAGTAAGCCATTGCTCGCTATAGTACCTTAAATAGAAGAAAAAAAGAATTAAAAGTAAGTTTACGACTAACTCTTATGAATGATCGACTGACTCTTAGAATTTGGAATTTATAAGTCACCTTGGATTTAGTGAATGAGCTAAGCAATGGAGAGGAGTGTTGTTCTTGTTCGAACGGTCCAACAATTTGATGCACCACTTCAAATAAGATAGATGACTCTTCAAGCCGCTTTCCTTCATGCCTATGAATTGCAACCTTCACTTTTTCAATCATTGTGTCCCACATGTCGTAAACCAAGTGAAGACAAGGCTTGTCCGTATAACAAGCCTTAGCATATCATATATAGGCGATGTGAAGGAAAGTATGTAATCAATTTTGTCCCACCAAACGACATCTAATACCTTCTCTTTCACCATTCTAGCTTTTCCCGCATCATCTTCTCTATCGGAACTCCACCTTTCACTAATTACCATGGTTTGGAGACTACCTTTTATGAGCATAGATGTCCTAACTATGACAATCACCGATGTAAAACGAGTAGTTGTAATTGAAAGTAATTTCAAAGGAACAAACTCGTTAAATATAGCCAATCTCATCGAGTGGTTCATGATAAAATTCTTGATGAACATCACTTCATCCGATATGTCTGTGATCCAACTACACAAATCATAAGTTACTCGATTATTTTCAAGATTCTCTGCCATACAAATTGTAAAGATAAAGAGTGATGGGAATATCTTGTATATTCAACATAATGAGAAACAAAGAGTACAAGCCTTTATATAGGCTAGGCCTAACCTAGACAGTTTAGACACTAACCGATGTGAGACAACCACATAAGCACACTTTACATATTTACCCTTTAGCACTCCCCCTCAAGCTGGAGCACACATATCATATGCACCTAACTTGTTATAAATATATTTCACACGTATCCCACCCAATGCTTTAGTAAACAAATTTGTTAACTAGTCGGTAGATTTAACATGAACTGTTTTAATCACTTTCTGTAGTAGCTTTTCACGAACAAAGTGACAATCAACTTCAATATGTTTCGTCCTCTCATGAAACACAGGATTAGAAGCAATATGAACCACTGCCTGGTTATCACAAAATAGATTCATAGGCTCAGACTGAGTGAACCCAAGTTCTCAAACAAATGCTTCATCCATACTAACTCGCAAGTAGTATGCGCCATAGCCCTATATTCTGACTCAACACTAGATCTAGGAACAGCGGTTTGTTTCTTGCTTTTCCACGATACAAGATTTCCTCCAACAAGTACACAGTACCCTGTAGTAGACCTCCTATCACTAGGAGATCCGGCTCAGTTTGCAGCTGTGTAGCTCTCAACTCGAATGTGACCATGATCCTTATACAGCAAACCACGGCCTGGAGCCCCCTTGACGTACCTCAAGACTCGTATCACTGCATCCCAAAGTGTAGTTCGAGGAGAGTCCATAAACTGACTAATTACACTAACTGCGAAGGCAACATCAGGTCTTGTGACTGTTAGGTAATTAAGTTTCCCAACTAAGCGTCTGTACTGTCCTGGATCATCAAGTAGCTCCCCCTGATCTGGCTCTAATTTGGAATCGGGATCCATAGGAGTATCCAAAGGTTTTGATCCCAACATTCCTATCTCAGTCAGCAAATCAAGAACATATTCTCTGAGATAAGTAGATCCCTTCACTAGACCTGGCCACCTCAATGCCTAAGAAATACCTAAGCTGCCCCAAGTCTTTGGTTTGAAACTTGATTTGTAAGAAGATTTCAACTCCTGAATGCCCTTAGAGTCATCATCAGTAATGACAATATCATCAACATAAACAATTAACAGTATCTTCCCCGCTACAGCGTGTCTATAGAAAACAGAATGGTCAACACCACATCTCTGAAGACCAAATTCAGCAATTACATCACTGAACCAAGCACGACGAGACTGCTTCAAACCATAAAGAGACTTCTTTAATTTGCAAACCAGACTAAACTCCCCCCGAACCACAAACCCAGGTGATTGCTCCATGTAAACCTCCTCAAGGAGGGAACCATTCATAAACGCGTTCTTAACATTCAACTGGTGAAGGGGCCAGTGATAAGTAGTGGCCAATGAGATGAAAAGGCGAACAGAGGCAATCTTGGCCACGGGAGAAAAAGTCTCTGAATAATCAAGGCCATAAACTTGAGTGTAGCCTTTGGCAATAAGGCGTGCCTTGAACTGATCCAGAGTGCCATCTGGATGAACCTTAACTGCATACATCCAATGGCAATCAACCACAGATTCCCCTGGCGGGAGAGGGACCAAGTCCCAACTACCAGTTTTCTTAAGGGCACACATCTTATCCGGCATAATTTAGTTCCAACCAGAATGGGCAAATGCCTCGACAACATTTTTAAGAATAGATATGGTAGACACGGAAGCAACAAATGAAGGAAATGTAGGAGACAAATGATCATAAGACACAAAATTAGAAATAGGATGAGAAGTAGTACAAGAACGTTTACCCTTCCTGAGAGCAATAGGAAAATCTAAATCAGTTGGTGCTGGAGAAGATGGCAGATCTGAGGACACGATAGGCGGAGCAACGGAGTCTAGTAGAGTCTCTGGAGGTCGACGACGAGTGTAAACATGCAAATCAGGCCGAGACAATCGAGTGGAAGCATCATGAGAAGGCAGTGTAGTAGTCGGGACAGGAGAGACAGGAAGAGGAATAGGAAGCATAAAATCCGGATCAGTAGCCGAATGAGACTCTGAATAAAAGGGTTTAGACTCGAAGAATGTGGCATCGGCAGAGACAAAGTACCGATGAAGGGAAGGACTGTAACAACGGTACCCTTTCTGAGTCCTAGAGTATCCTAAGAAAATACACCTAATGGCTCGTGGGTCTAATTTGTCAGTACCAGGAGCCAGCTGATGAACAAAGCAAACACAATAAAAAACATGAGGAACGATCGAGAAGGGTGATTCAAGAGGGAACAAGTTTGAGTGTGGTGTACGGCCATTGAGAATAGAAGATGACATACAGTTAATCAAATAATAATCAGTGAGGACATCATCCTCCCAAAAAAATTTTGGAACATGCATTTCAAATAACAGGGTGCGTGTGACTTCTAATAAGTGCCTGTTTTTCCTCTTAGCAACACCATTTTGTTGTGGTGTGTGTACACAAGAAGATTGATGAATCATGCCAGAATGTGTCATAAAAGTACTGGAAGGGTCAGAATAATATTCCTTTGCATTATCACTCTAAAGAACACGAATTGGCACACCAAATTGAGTTTTAATTTTAGCAAAAAAAGCACAAAAAATAGAAAATAACTCCGAACGATTTTTCATTAAATAAAGCCAAGTTACTCTTGAATAATTATCCACAAAAGTAACAAAATACCGATACCCCTTTTTGGAGATTATACAGTGAGGACCCCATACATCATAATGCACTAACTGAAAAGGACTAGACGCTTTTTTATTGACCCAGGGAGCAAATTGAACACGATGATGCTTCCCAAACTGATATGACTCACACTCTAAAGGCTGTAAAGAACTTAATCTAGGAACTAAGAGCTTTAAATTAGCTAATGAAGGGTGACCAAGGCGGCAGCGGATCTGATGAGGTGAAACAGTAGCAGGACAGGCAGTTGGTGAAGGAGCAGGGACAGGATCACCATCAAAGTAATAGAGGCCATTGGACTCATGCCCGACGCCAATCATCTTTCGAGTCATCTAATCCTGAATAAGAACAAAATCTGGAGAAAAAGAGACATAGTCAACTGACCAACAAATATTAAATTAAAGGACGAACGAGGTATGCACAAAATAGGAGACAATGTTAAAGACGAAGAAGGTTGAGCCGTCCCGATTCCTTCAACAGGAGTCGAGGACCCATACGCTAAAGTGACTTGGGGAAGAGACGATGACAACCGGATATATGTAAAAGACTAGATATACATGTCAATTGATTACTAGCACTAGAATCAATTACCCATGGGGAAGAACCTGAAGCACTGCAAGCAGTATGTGTACCTCCATGCTGAGCTAAGGAAGCAGATGAGGTGGATGCCTGGTGTGCTGCCTGATACTGAAGCAACTGAGAGTATTCCTCGTGAGGAACAAAAACGGTATCCATAGGAGCAGTAACAGGAGAGTACCCAGAATCAGAGATGGCAGCATTCGTAACCTGAGGAGGATGACCATGAAGCTGCCAGCATGTATCTCTGTTATGCCCATCTTGAAAACAATAAGTGCACTGGAGAGTCTGGTCTTTACCACGGCCAGGACGACTACCCTGAAATCCCCCTCCACGTCTTCCACATTAGGACCACCACCGTACCAGGAGCTGGTGGAGTCTGTGTAATAAGAGCGGAGCGATCAACGGACGAAGGGGAAGGAGGTGGGTCCTGAGGGGTGCTCCGTAGAACACGCTCATATGTTTCGGCAAAAGTAGGAAGAGTATCACTTCTAAGAATTTGAAACCGAATAGCCTCATATTTAGGTTTGAGACCTGCAAGAAACTTCATAACCAACATCTGTTCCCTTGGTTTTGTAGTTCCTAAACACTGGTGGTAGGGGGCATAACAATATTCAATTCTTCATGTAACCGTTTCATATCAGCAAATCAATAACAGGCAAATAATTATGCTCGAGCTTGCAATGTTGAGAGGGCAAATCATACATCCGTGTTAAGTTACTAGAGTAAAGGAGGTGGAGATACTCCCAAAGTGCCTTAATAGAGTCCAAGTGATTGCATAAATCAGCAACTTCCGGTTCCATGGAGTTCCATAAGAGGGTCACGAGTTGAGCATCCAAACGTTTCCACGCCAGAATAGCTTTGTCATTAGTGGTGGGAGGAGACCCAGTAAGATGGGCATCACGGCCTAAGCCAGTAAGAGACATGGTAATAGCATTGGTCCATTGAAGAAAGATGTTACCATTCAACTTACAAGTGGTGAGTTGGGTGGTAGTTTTGGACTCCATGATCTCGGAGAAGGAGACACGGCTGACCGGAATGAGAACCAAAAAACAGGTCTGAAAGAACCTAAAAAGGGGCAACCAGATCTGAAAAAGAGGGTCACGGGAGTGAGAGAGAGGGTCAAGGGGGTCGCCGAAGGTAAAGGGGGCTTCGAAAGGGGTCACCGGAGGGAAAGGGTGGTCCGGAAGAGGTCGCTGGAGGTGAGGGTGCAGGCGGCGAGCGTCTGGTGAGGTTGGAGAGGTCACCGGAGGGGC
Source organism: Hydrangea macrophylla (assembly GCA_033977485.1). NCBI lineage: Eukaryota > Viridiplantae > Streptophyta > Magnoliopsida > Cornales > Hydrangeaceae > Hydrangea > Hydrangea macrophylla. The sequence continues at coordinate 50,773,559 of CM066985.1, forward strand.
TGGGAGCTCCGGGAAGGGTCGCCGGTGGTGGGGGTGCAAGCGGAGATGGTCGCCGAAGGTAGGAGTGGTTCCTGGTGGGGGGTGTGGTCGCCGGAGGAGGGTGGGCTGTGGTGTGGCTAGGGTTTGAGCTAGAGGTTGCTGCGTAGGGTTTTTTTTTTTTCCTGAGTATAAAAAAAGGAAAAGGAAAAAATAATAATAAGACTGATTCTTTGAGAAAGGAAAAGGGAAAATTCGAACTTCTCGATCAACGGAGAAGGCGGAAGAAACTAATGAGCAATCCTAGATCCGGGAGGCTCTGATACAATGTAAGGATAAAGAGTGTTGGGTATATCTTGTATATTCAACATAATGAGAAACAAAGAGTACAAGCCTTTATATAGGCTAAGCCTAACCTGGATAGTTTACACACTAACCGTTGTGGGACAACCATATAAACACACTTTACATATTTACCCTTTAGCACAAATATTTGGCAAGGCAAGAATGAGTGTATGAACCACACATGGTGTCCAAACAATATTAGGGTAAAACCCTTCAATGAGAAGTCCCGCACCTGTGCAATTCTTGGCATTATCGGTGATCACTTGAATATCATTATTGGGACCAACCTTCTCAATCACTTCTTTCATCAAACCAAAAATAAAATGTTTATATTTGGTTTCACCCGAACAATCCACCGCTTTAAGAAACATCGGCCCACTTTACGCTACCGCCATGAAGTTAATCAAGGGCCTCCTTTGTGAGTCACTCCATCCATCACTCACAATGCTTACACCTTTTTCTCTCCATGTGCTATTGATAGGTTGTAACGATCTCTCAACATTTGCCTTTTCTTGTTGGACTAAAGTTGTCCTCAACAAGTTATACCCCGGTGGCAAATATCCCGAAAGAGGATTGTTTGCGGCAAGTGAAATACAACTCACAAAGTACGAGCTCCTTGCTAGATGAAATGGTAAGCCCGAGGCATAGAACATCCTTGCAACCTCCGCGTGCATTTGGTCACGGACTCATGGGTCTGCAAGTTAAATGCCTTCCCAATAGCCATATTACTTCCACTTTCATTGCTAGTCTTTCTCCTTTTCAATTCATAACCTCCTTGCTCAAAACTATTCAAACCACCCGATGCCACACTAGAAGTAGAAGGGGGCAACGGTACTTTCTTTGGTGAATTTCTTCGAGTTCTCTCATTGACTTGCTCCTCTAATCTTTGAATATCTATCATATCTTGATTTTTTTCACATCTTTACAAGCGGCAGTACCACACCCTGGCAATTTTAACAAATGAGCTCTAACCCTTGTGTATGAACTTATCTTATTCTCATGGCAAAAATTGCATTGCCATGATATATTTCCCCTTCGGTAGTAGGCTTATCATATCTTGTACTCCCTCTGTCCCATTTTGAGAGTCCATCTTTGGGAACTCAACTTATTAAGGGGACAAAAAGAATCTACACCTACTTTCCACAATTGCCCCTAATCATTACAACAACTTTTTTAGTTTTGTCTTGGTGTAGATTTCAAGGAGGGATAATTTTGGAAAGTAAGTAAAAATTGTACATCAATTTCAGGAAAGTGGACACTATTTTGGGACATCCCAAAATGGAATAATGGACTCTCAAAATGGGACGGAGGGAGTAACATATTTCCAAAGAGGTTTTTTGGTGTCTTCATCATTGCTTGGTGCCACATCATTACTAGAAGACATGTTCCCTAATCTAAGAAGGTAAAAATTGATGGACAAAAAAATGATAATTAGAATCTTAGGTAAATTTGCTAAAAAAAATGATAACTAATGTTAGTTGGCTAACTACTGTAAACTAATGTGAATTGTTTCTAAACCTAACAGACAACAACTATTTGCTTTATAAAACCTAATAGACAACAACTATCAATCTATCTAGGGATGGCAACGGGGCGGGTATGGGACGGGGTCCCCATACCCCGCCCCCGCCCCGCTTCAGTGAACCCTCCCCCCGCCCCCGCCCCGCCCCGCATAGTGATCTCCCCGCCCCCGCCCCCGCCCCGCCCCCGGGGTCCCCGACCCCGCCCCGCCCCGATTATGTTTTTTTTGTTTTTTTTTTTTGGTACACAAATTGAAAAAGTAATTTTTTTAATGCATTTTTTTCTCTAATAGTGTAGTTTTTTTTTAACTTACCCATTTAGTTCCCTAATAGTGCAGTTTTTTTTTTTTAAATGGTAATACACATAACTATTGAGGGGTAAAAATATAAATACAAGTATATTCGGGGCGGGGGCGGGTTTTTTGACCCTACCCCGACCCCGACCCCGACCCGGGTTTTGAAAACCTCCCCCATACCCGCCCCTAACCCTATTCAGCCTCCCCCATACCCTACCTATTAGGGACGGGGCGGGGCGGGGCGGGGAACCCGGAAAACCCACCCCATTGCCATCCCTAAATCTATCATACCACTGTTGGTTGTTTCTCAAAAAAAAAAAAAAAAAAAAAAAACCCTAAATTGAAAAGCTCTAATTAACAAAACCCTAATGTTTTATTTCAGGTACAAAAGAAAAAAGAAAGAAGAAGAAAAAAACAAGACAAGAGAAAATGAAAACCTGAGAGTCGCCTGTGAGATTCGAGGAACTTGTGGGTCGCCGGAAGGTCGCGACTGTCGGAGGTGGGCGTGAGGGTTGCCGGAAGGTCGCTGCTGTCGAAGGTCCTTGCACAAAACTCTCTGTTCGACTCTCTCTCTCTCTCTCTGTGTTCGACGAACTAAATAGACTGAAGCTAGGATTTTTTGGTTTTGTGTTTTTTTTTTTTCTTTTTCAGACCCTCATCTTTCTTTTATTTTCGTTTACAACCCCCGAAATTTCAAAATTTTAAAAAAAAACTACCGCTGCGTGTCGGGGATGTATCAGTAAAAAATAACTTTAAAATACACAGATTCGAAAAATATAGAGTATCTGACACGTATCCCGAGCGTATCGGGTCGTATCGGTGTCGGATACTCGAGTCAATACTGGTAGGATCCTCAAATGAAGTGTCGGTGCATCATAGCCTTCGGTAATGCTCTTGCTTTTCTAGAGTTGGTCTTTCTGAATAGGATACCTCGTGTAAAATCTTATGTTTATGGCCCTATGGGTGTGATATCGGTTACTTATTTGGTGTGGTTTAGGTCGCAGCAATTGTTACTCAGCCACCTTCTGGAAGAGATAGGGGAAGAAAGGTGATGCCTTCTCCAGTTGCACAACACGCTCTTGATAGAGGCTTCCCAGCTGATTTGATTTTTACTCCCGAACGTGCTGGCGAGGTAATTTTTTTTTTTTTTTCCCACCTGAGAGTAGTCATCAGCAAAATTCATGCACATCAAACTAAACTTTAAACAATTTGTGGGTATGTAAGGATTGATTAGTCTTTCGCTTTTCCCAAAATGTTTCCTTTTCATTTGTTTCCCGTTCAAAATTGAATCTTTTCTTTAGGGGGGTTTTCAATGGGCTTAATGCTTTCTCTTTGCATGAAGGTAATTGATTTTTCTTTCTGCTGAAATGCAGGAAACTTTCTTGTCCAATTTAAGAGCACTAAATCCAGAACTTTGCATTACGGCAGCATATGGGAATATTTTACCCAGCAAGTTTCTCAAGATTCCACAACTTGGTTAGTTTCAAGATTTCTTTTAATGCATTTTAGTCTGAGCCTGGTGCTAAGTCTGTCAATATGCAGTTTCTTATTGACTGTTGGGACATACAAAAATTGACTATGTCACTTGCTCAGAGTAGTGTATTTTATTACTGAGATGGTAATTTATAATCGATATATCGACGTGGAGGAGTTTGCGTTCACACCACATTAGGAGTTGTGAGATGTTGCTTCATCCTCTTTATGTCGTGTCATATGTGTTCGTTGTGACTGTACTAGGAAAGTTTTGATAAGGACAGTCTTCCAGTTCATCTAATAAGAAGTAGGACATGACCCAACATGATACGGCAACATAGAATGTCGTAAAAACTAGTGTTTGTTATTGCAATAAATCACAAAAACTGAAGATTCCTATATCATATGGCTTGCCACTATGGGTGAAAATACCTTGTCCTGTCATTGGGTTAGTTTAACAGTCATTGGGAACACTTGTGCGTTGAAAAACATTTCATATCGCAATGAAATGGTTTGCGATTTACTACTTTAATTTGGTCATCAATAATTTGCTTTATTCTTGACATATCTCCACTTGATTACTATTTTTTTATTGGTGGCTCGCGAGTTAACATATGCATCAACAACCATATACTCATCTCTTCCTCTCCCTCTCTCTCGCTTGCATCTCATATTCGAATTCCTATTTAGGGACCATCAATATACACCCAAGCCTGCTGCCTCTTTACCGTGGTGCTGCTCCTGTTCAAAGAGCTTTGCAGGTTACATATTCAATATTACTCTCTATGAATGCTTTTCGTGTATATTTGTCTCCTTTCCCAGCTCCCATCACAAACATAAACTTCTATGTTAGGATGGTGTACAAGAAACTGGAGTATCAATAGCATTCACTGTTCGTGCTCTAGATGCTGGACCTGTCATTGCCTCTGAGAGACTTGAAGTTGACAATGAGATTAAGGTGTGAATATTGGAGCATGTCCTACATGATAAGGATTGGTTGGCTTGTCATTTGCCGATGATTTAAATTGCAAGTAGCGTCGTCTCTCTCTCTCTCTCTCTCTCTCTCTCTCTCTCTCTCTCTCTCTCTCTCTCATGCAAGTGCGAGTACGTATGGCTCCAGTGAGCAACTTTGTCTTGGCTGCTAATTTTTCTTGAGCATTGTGATTTAGTCTAAACAGATGACAATAGTTGTATATTACTATCTACTTTTGACAAGTATTTTACATCTTTCAATGTCCGAGTCCCCACTAAATTTATTGTGTCATTCAGGCACCGGAGTTACTAGCGATGCTTTTTTCTCGAGGTATGTTGTTTATGTATTAAGTTTGTTTGTTGTCATACAAATTGTACATACTTATTGGCTTATTGAATACATGTTATGTTTCAATTACTTTTATTTTCAGCTGATCTACTCTTTTTATGTTTAGGATCTAAACTTCTGATCCATGAGCTTCCACCTATACTTGACGGATCGGCAAGGGTGAAGGCAAAAGCCCAAGACGACTCTAAAGTTACTTTGGCTCCAAAGGTAACCCTTCTTCATCTTCTTTTCCTATGTCCCTACGGAGAGGACTAGCAAGAAGTGCTTGGTCAAGATGGCATGTTATACCATAGTGTCATATTCAATTATCAATTAATAACTACATGTTAATGTTCTCCCAGTAGAAACTGAAGATTCTGGCTTAGAGCTTTCACACCGCTTTCCCTACTCCATTGGATGGGGGAGTCACCCATCTAATATCTATACATTGATAAAAGAGTCCAAGGGGTATGGAAATTATCATATACTCAGATTAATTAAAAAACCAGAATAGTGTTCCAATCAAAACTTCTTTATTCTGCTCTTTGTCAAGAAATTTATTGGAATTAGTATTACCCTGAATAAATAAGTAATGGAAATATTATTCAAACTTCTATGTTCTGCTCTTTGTCAAGAAATATTTGGTTTTGAAAGTTTTTCCTTCTTTTTGTCAAGCCATTTACTAGTTCTATTTGTAGACTAAAATCATAATTCTATTGGTTTTCTTTCTGTAATTTTCAGATTTCAAAATCTAGAGATAAACTCATACCACAACAGATAGCAACATATAGCATTTTGCTACAATCCGTCACACAAAAATCTGATGCAAACGGATGAAACTGTTTCCAGATGTTTCTGGATCATTTATTTAGTGCATGTTGCAAAACATTGAATTGCCAACTATCTAAAGTTAGGGATCTATTTATTCAACTGTAAAGGACTGGAGGATTTATGCAGATTAGTCCTGAAGAGTCGTGGCTATCCTTTGATCAAGAAGCTTTGGCTCTTCATAATAAGGTAGACTCTTACCTTTTCTGTTGATCTGACAATGTAGAAATGACACACAACCTTTTAGGTTCGGGCATTTGCAGGATGGCCAGGAACCCGAGCAAGAGTTGCAGTCATCAACAATAAAACTGGCCAGCACAATATTCTAGAGCTTAAAATTATCACTACGAGAGTTTCCAGCAGTGAAAATATTAAGGGTGATGAAGTTGATGATGTGACTTTCATTAAAGGTTCATTAGTATTTCCATGCGGTGGGTGCACAGCGCTTGAGGTGAGCAGTCATTTGAAGTGTTATTCTTCAATGTTCTTAAGATTGTCCCACTTGTCTATGGATTGAAAATGTTTTTTAATGGATGATTCGGTTTTTGTTTTAGTTTTTTTTTTTTTCCTCTTTACACCATTTCAAAAGATGCTGAATGAGGTGATCATTGGCCCTTTTATGTATGGTTGTTAGAATCGGTCGATTTGAGTTTCATAAAACCCAATAGGATTCAAGATTCAATTCAACTTGAAAAAAGAATAAATAACTATTTTTTGTCTGATTTTTCTTGGTCTTGGCAAACAAATTCAGGTACAAGATGTCTTATTAAAATGCTTACCAAGCCCATGTTCTACTTCTACGTGTTCAAAAAATTGAGCACACCCCTTAGTACGGCCTGATGTTTGATTTTTTGTAACATCTTAGGTACTGGAAGTTCAGCTTCCTGGTAAAAAAGTGGTGAGTGCAGCTGCATTTTGGAATGGTTTGCGAGGTCAAAAGGTGAAGAGGTTACAATAGAGGCGACATTTTGTTTAGATGGCTATATAAGATGTCAAATGATGAAACTCAGTAAGTCTCCCTCTCTCGTGAACACAGTCCCACATAAGCATTCGTGTGCACACAATCAGGCAGAGAGATACATGCATGCACAACATATGATTGCACCTACAAGCACCGTTTATTATATATAAAAAACAATAAATAATAAATAAATAAATAAAATATCTGAATTGTGCCTTTGAATATTTTCCGTGTAATTTTCAGAGGTGAATTACTTTGGCATTAGTACAAGGAATTCTTGGCCTCTGGTTGTATCTCTCTAGTCCTGGTGGCCCCATCCCTCTTTTAAAGGAAAAGGAAACATATTTTAGCATAAAGAATATGTGAATGTATTCATGAATTCTTATAAGTATGTTAACAATAGAAATTAGGGAATTTTCAATTGAAAAACTTCACAATCTCAAATAATAGGTAACTACACCTGGAAGAGAAGCTTTCTGCTTCCAAATGCTAAAAATATAGAATGAAGAAATATGACAACAAATGTTTCATGTGAATCCAGAATGTACTATGACATGTTTGGATATCACAATTTGCTTTATTTCGTATTTGAATAACTTGCAAAAGGTGCTTTGTGTGCAAATCATATATTGGTGAAGCCTCACGCTACAATTTCTTCAAACCTGAAGTGGGGATATAAAATGCTGATGTTGATAAAATGGAAATAAGGATTAGAAGAGGAGAAAGAGAAGAGGGGCGGAGTCTGGAAGTTCCAAGAAAAAGAGGGTAACAAAACACCAGAGAGAGAAAGAGAGAGCTCCTAATAAGTTCTTTTCTTAGATTGTATTCTTTTCCTAGGGATAGTTTTACTCCAATAGGAGTCTACTTGTGACCTTTATAGTATTCTGAAAGCCTGTAAAAACTATTTAAAACTCATGCTACTCAACATATCAACTTAACAAGACTCAAAATCCCGCCACTGCTATGATAGGAGGTCTTAGAACACGCATTGGTAGTATTGAGAAGTTACTAAATGTCGATTTTGCGACGTCAATTAAATTGTAAACAAATAAAAGGTTTCTTGAATGTTCATGCGACAGATCTACTTGTAAGTTGTCAAAGTTATCAAACTATTAGTAGATGTCTGTATTGCCAAATTGATTAGATCTGTCAACTATGGACCGTAGTGGAGTGTCCTCGTTCTTTTATTATAATATTTATTTTTTATGATCATCTATGATATGATTATTGACACATCGTATATATGGCATCAAGTGTAGACTGGATCTGGTGTAAGCACATGAATGTTAGAAATTATTGAAATGTTCGGTTAACAATATTGTATTTAATTTCTTGTTGTGAATGTAATGTGAGACATTTAATTATACGCTATGAAAATAACATTTTGAAGAGACTAAGGCTTAGTTTGGCCCCCACATGGTGCTTCTCCTTTTCTAAAGCACAATTTAATGTTAATTCATTTGGTAACTAGTTTATGAGCTTTGTAAAAATTGAACTTAGGGCTTTTTTGGAGGGAGCTTTTAAAAGCTCTAGAATTGAACTTTTAAAAGCCCAAGGTTGCTTTTTGGTTTCATGATGTCTTTTTGAAGAGTAGTGTGTCACTTGTATAAAATTATCAAAGAACTTAGTAATAAATTTCATAAGCTCCTTTTAAAAGCCACATGGGGGCCAAACTAAGCCTAAAAATGTTCATGGCAGGGATTGGGAGAGAGGGTGTTGTACTTTCTGTGATTTGAAAAACATGCGATTTCATCAGATCAGCCACTTCGACAATCTCTCACTTTCTTTTTGTTGGGATAGAACCTGATGCTCCTCTTGATGGAGCCTACTTAAGAGATCAGCAGCTAAAGATGCAGCATGCTTCAAAGGCTTTGGGGGCAACAAGTCAGTTAGTGAGTTTGTAGTTGAGGCATGAAAATTCCCAAAAATCCTTCATACGCTTGGACTGGCCTCAGGCCTCTGACAAATTGTATTTTTAATTTTGTAGTTTTACCTTTATTTTTAGTTTGTAGTGTTCATTTTATTTCAACATTTAAACCAGGTCTTCAGTACTCAATCGAGTCATTCCCTTGCTGTGAAGAATTTATTTTATATGGGTATAATGATGTGATGCTTCAAGACTTGAATCAGGGTTTACTAACCCTTTCTGCCAATGGATACTGGTTAATGGACACTTTGAAAAAATTAGAGTGACCATATCATTTTCTAGACTCTTTAGGGCATTCAATCACCAATGACACTTTTGTTCTCCATAAATTTGGTTTATAGGTTTGGTATGTGAACAAAATGTTGGAGTCATACATTTTGTTATTTCAATTTAATTTGTTTAATTCTTTAAGCCAGTAAATTGAATGGATCAACCATATTGTCCCCCACATTAAAGTCCAGACCTTAGAATATATATTTATGATGTCATATTTCCTTTTTCCGAATTCCAACTGTTTCCCAGCAACCAAATGGAGTAAACCACTATATAGAGACACTTAAGAAACATAGTTGCAAAAGATAAATAATATATAGTTAACTCAGCGCTTAAGCCTTTGTCGCAATTATTTGGATAAGCTAAAGAAAAAAAAAAAGATTAAAAAAACGAAAGACTCAGCGCTTCCTCGCTTTCCTCCGTCTAGATTCTACCTTCTGCCATTTCTTTCTTGGGACGAGCTTGCTCTTTGGTTTTAACTTTAGCTCAGGCGAGAACTTATAATTCGGATCTCTCATTCGAGCTTGTATATCCTTGAAAAATTGCATATTTAATTTCCTTGGCCCTCCCTGTCTAAGTTCTGCATATTCTGGTCCCGAAACGATATTTTCAAATGCTCCGATAAGAATATCCAAATCACTCATGACCTCCCACACATTTGTGTAACGCCCATCTGGCCCTTTCTTCAATTTTTTCAGGGCATTTTCAACCGCAATTTTTCTAGCTTGCTTTCCCGGAGACAACTCTTCCGGTTCATTTTCATCTTTCAGTAGTTCTGAGATTGTTCGATACTTTGGTGGTTCCTCAAATTCAAACAATTTATCTATATACGCGTCGCTACTTTCGTTAGGGTACGCTTCTGTAGGGATATCATCGTCGTCATCACCTTCACTACCTGTCCAAAGAGTCTTTTCCTCGTCACTTCCGGACCAAACGCTCCTTAACTCATCACTGTCGTCGGCGTCAATGAGGTCCGAGTGCTCTTTTGCCTTCTGCTTCACTTTCCTGATCTCTTCTTCAAGATTGCCTCGACGTTTTTCAGTATCACTTTCATCTTCACTACCTGTCCACAGACAACTCTCTTCATCCGTCTCTTTCTCCCAGGCTTTCCTGAATTTATCATCTCCTGGTTTACCACTGCCAAAAAGATCATAGTTCGAGCGTCCACCACGAGCATAAGATCGAGATGCTGCAAAAGATTTATATATATCCCAAAAGTTTTTAGCTCAAGAATGAAAAAAACTGAGAAATTTTCAAATAATGTGTAGCTAAATTGCATCTGTCTGTTGGTCTGGTACATAGCATTTCTGGTTGAAGCCACCAAACCCATATAAGAAGACAAACCAATTAACTATTCCATATAGAGATTGTATGAGAAACTACAATACATGTATAAATAATGCATGCTGAAACTCAAGACCAAACAAATGTATAGCTAATATGCATTTAAAAACCTCATTATTGGATACCCAAGTTTAATATTCTTTTATTTAATGGCCAAAAAAAAAAAAAGAAAAGAAGAAAAAAGACCGCGGAAAAAATATATATTTCTCTCGCTTGGATGACAGAAGATCAAGCTCTCATTTGGATTTTTGGCAAAAGGCCAAATATGAGTAATTCTATGCTTCCCAAATGTGGTTTCAACGGGACCACTTCAACATCCTTCAATGAAAGTCAATTGGCCCATGTCCTATACAAATTTGAAAAGCACAGCACTACTCGCCAAATATAGATTCTTGAAATACGTCAATCCCAAACAAACAATTAATGCCTTCTCTAAGACATTTCTACAAACACATACTGCACATTATAACATTTATAGACACTTTCATAATAAAACCAGTTCACCAAGCCACAACCTGAAAATGAGAGCCTCTCTCTCTTTCATAGACATACACAGACACACAAATCAATGAAGTTGAAAACTGAAAATATATCAAACAACTTGAAGGAAAAAAACTGAAAAAAAAAAAAAAAAAAAAGATTACCACCAGGTAAGCCGTAAGTGGGTGTGAAAACAAACCTTGTAAAATTGGGGAAGATAACCAAATTATTGGGTTTCTTGAACTGATAGCGACTATTGTAGGAGAAAGAGTTTGTAATCTGAAATGGGAATTTGGGGGTAGCATTAGCAATTGGGTTTTTTGGACTCTGAAGAAAGAGGGTATGAAGGAAAGGCGGGAATAGTGCCTTCCGGACATTTTTTTCGCTACTATACACCAATAGATGAACCGAGCTTGTAACATTTTGAAGCTTTATTTACTTATTTTATTTTTTAAACCCCAGTAATACTATGAATTTTAAATCTGTTTTCTAGCACATATAATAGTGAAATTATTTTTATTGAAGTTGTTTTTTATTGTCCTGCTGAAATATGTGTTGGAAAACTTATTTGAGATGTAAATTTAAGAACCGTAACAATACTCATTTTTTTTCAAACCTAGCTTAAACAGTGTACTATTTTTTAGTTTACACCTGGGTAATTTCTTTTAAAATTAGTGCTCAAAACAAGCTTTTTATTTTTTTCCTTTTCTTTTCCCCCTCATTTACCCACTAAGGGTGCGTTTGATAAAACTGAAAATTAAGTGCTGAATTTTAAGTACTGAAAATTTTAAGTGATTAAATTTGTAATACTAAAAACAGTGCTTCAACTATTGATATAGAATGCATTCAGTGATTATTTTCATTAGAAAATTTTCACTTAAAGTTTTCAGTGATTTTTTGACTACTTTTTCAATTAAGTGGTATGTTATCAAACGCACAGAAAAAGAATAAGTGCTGAATCTTTTCATTTTCATCTCTTAATTGGGTTATCAAACATACTCAGTATGATAAGCTCACAAAGTTTAGGGCATTCAATTGATTATTGTTATTTTGAGGTTAATAATGCAATGTAGTGTATTTGTGCTATCTTATAATTTGTCATTAGTATGAATTGCGATCGAAAAAATGCCCAAGTTGGGTAGACATCTCTTCCAAGTTCCAACCACATCCTACGTAAAGTCCCCAACGGGAAAACATAGTTCTAGAATAAATAGTTCTAAAGCCTTACGGCCAAAAGTAACGTTATGCTTTTCAAAAACTTTGTATCTTAAATGTGATTTTTATCACATACGGCAGTGAATTCACTTGATTTTCATTAGATGATATTGAAGTAATTCCTCTATTATTGGAGATGGTCCCAACCCCACATATTTTGGACCACATTTGTCATTTGAGATACAAATAGGAAAAATCGGAGAGAATGACATTAAGACAAGTTCTTTTTTTTTTTTTTTTTTTTTTTTGTAATTAAGGACAACTTGAATTAAACATTGGGGCTAAGTCATCCAATAGTCCATAGACCAAAATACCTTCATTTTCATCCTTTAACCCTACCCACCCTTCTGTTTGTACCCAAAAATATATTTTTTAAGTTAAATTTTGTATAAGGCCGATTGCGATATTTCAATCAGACTATAAGGCCGATCACATAACTTAGAAGACTAAGTGACTGATTTAAAATTAATAGGACCAAATGAGTATTTAATCGGACTGACCTCACCCTTGTTCGGGCTAGCCAACGTATGATCGGGCTGACCAACATTATCAATTCATCCACCAGTGATTTGCTATTTAAGTCAACATGGTTGTTGACTATTTAAATGAAGAAGTACCACTCCTACGCTATGCAAACTTTAAGGTAGTGGGCGACGCTGGTGGACTTTGATCATTACATGAGAATATGCCATTTTTGTTATGCCCGTTTGGGCCTGTTTGGCTTGACAATATTTAGACTACTTGGTTTGGCTTGACAATATTTAGGCTACTTTTGTAATTATTTGGGTCATCACTTGGTTGGGGTTCAAAGTAAACATTGCTATTTTGATTGACCATTTTGTGAATATGGTCTTTATTCAATTGATCAACTGTAGTAGTCAGCCTCTTTTGGTCGGCCTAGGCTTCGTTTGGCAGTCATTCAATCGGGCTAAGTATGATTGGCTTTTGCTTCATTGGCTTTTCTTTGGCAGCACTTTAGTGGGCCACCTTAATTAAATAATATGGTGACTTTGTTAACCATGTTATAATTTTGGAAAACTTCACGTGTATTTTGGACTGACTTGTGAGTCCGATTTTATGGTTTAATGTACACCAATTAAGCATTCATCAAGTCAAGAAGGGTTGGCCCATACATCATCATCACGAGTACATATGCCACTTGGGATAAAGTTTTAACATTGAAGGCAAATGGTCATCACACCAAAGTGCAAATACACTGTCTCGGGTCAATACCAACATTTGGGAACATGTCAGTCCAGCCTAAGCCTTGTTTGGGCGTGGTTTCTATTCATCGGGTTGAATTATGAGTGGCCTTTGCTTTGACTTGGTCACTTTAAATAGAAAGTATATTATTCTACAAACTCTCTAAATATTGGTGATAATGTTCCCATATTATTGTGACAATTCAAGAATATAGAAAGATAATATTTTAGATTATCTTCTATGGGAAAAATATTGTCACTAATGGGAACAATATCAAAATATCTTGGTGTAGACACCCCAATTTTGCCTAATCCAATCATTTCAAAATAAAGTACTCGTTGACACAAGTCTACCACTTTTTGAATTATCCCAATAAGATATCAAATGAAAAAGATGCTATAAATTAAAGTTTATTGGGACAAAGATCAACATGAGCACGTGCACCTTTGCACACCATATAAACTCTCACTAGTAATGCATCAGCATTTGCTGGTGCGTATTTCTCACCTGATCTCTTCCTTTCTTTCACTTCTCATTTCTTGTCCTCCCTCCCACTAGTCTTCTCTCTTTCTCCCTCTTTTTTGCTTATAAAAACCACTTCATCTGAGGAGGGAAGAGGGGGTGGAACGAAGGACAAAAGAGGCTCCTCTCTGTATCTCCCTCATACTCCACATCTCTTTCACCATCCTTCCATATCCCTCACTTCATCATTAAATACAAAAAATCCCTACAAAAAAGGAGTTAACCACCATACCACCCCTTCTAAACCATCACCATCAAGGTCATCACTACAATCACCACCCTCCACCTAGCTATCATATCATCACGAGTCCCATCAACATACCTCACGGCCACTGTACCATCGCCGTCGTCATCATACTGCCTCAAATCACCGCCCAACATCTTATCACACCCGTCCCGGGAAAATCATTCTTTTAAATGCATAATTGAATTTCGTGTGAATTATTAATGTTCATTAATAATTGTGGAAGTGGTTGACGTGGGTCAATGGTGGGTGTCAGTTGAGGACACGTAGATTTGATAATCCGTGAGGCATTGGCATGAATTAAATGGCATATATGTTATTAAATGTTATTTGATATTTTTTGGTATTCATGAATAGTGTTTATACCTGTGTAGAGTAATTTCTGGTAGTTTTATTATCGATGTAGAGCATTTTGAACACTGTGGTGAGAACGTGAGTGACACGTTAAATAAAAGGTAGGTTGTGTAGAAATTCTACAGAATTTAGTTTTCGAACGTAATTTTGGACCCAAACGAGACTTAGTCGAAAACTTTTGTAATTTATAATTTTCACTCGTAAAGGCGTAAAATGGACGTGTGCAATGTTTCAGGAGTTAATTAGAAGTTTTGATAACTCGTGGGGAGGTAAACGTAATTTCTAAATGTCGTGCCTATATATAGAAAACCATGAGATATTTTCATTAGTTAAAATTTCTAACCTAAATCAAGAGGAGGCCAAAAGGGGGATTTATTGCTTCAAGCTTCAAGACACAAATTGACAAACTTCCGATCGTCAACTTTTCTCCAAATTTTATATTCGGACTCCTCGAGGTATTAGCTACGTTTTGATATCTATTAGGCCACATTTGGCAAATTAATTCTAAAAAGCTAATTTTTAGAATTTGGAGAAAACGTATGGATACTTGTAGGAATCGCTTATAAATGGAGGTTCGACGTTTATTTGGTCCCCTTGTACTTCTCCTGAAGTTATAGAGTGATAACTTAAAGTATGAATTCTAGATCTATGAAATATATGGAATTTACATGTTTTGAATATCGAGTTGATAGTTTGGATCCGGGCGAAATTCATGTGTTAAATAGGCCCGTTAATTATGCACGCAAAAATGTTAGAAAAGCATATATAATTGTCTATGTGAGCATGTTATGTGTCTACTTGGGTCCAAGGGGGGTTTGGTGCAATTTCATCCGGGGGTAAGCTACTCAAAGTTTGAGGATTGTAACATTGATTGTGTGGTGTCTGGTATGGAGGAAGGCCCAACTAGGACACAGAACTTGGTATGGAGGAAGACCTAACCAGTGTACGGGGTACGTGGAAGAGGTGTGCCTTCCACGACATCGGTTTCATTTAACGGATGAATGCGTACCACTCACCCTAGAGACTATTTTGATGTGTTTAGATGTTTTAAGCATGATTGTCATATAAGTATATGGTTAGAATTGTGCACTCAACATATAGCTGAGCAGTGGAGTTTTACTCCATTGCGGGTGAAAGGAAGAAAGGAAAAAAGAAGCGAGAAGAGTGAGGCTAACGGGAATGCCGGGGATCACTTTTGTATATATTTTTGTTTACAATTCCAAATGTTGTAAAGTGAAATTTTGAGAAGTTAGAACTAGTAACTTCAACTTGGAAGGTTAGGAATGGTTTAGTAATGTTGTGATATGTCTAAAACTACTTTGGTTATGGTTGTAACGAATCCGAGCTTGTGGATTCTCGTTTTGGAATACTTAACTTGTCATTTCTGATTTTGAATGTAGGTTATTAGTACTTTTATGATTTGATCCCAACGAGCTCTTAACTTATTCCGTTAATGTTTTCAAAGCTTAGACATACTGTCTAATGTGGTTATATACCTTTGGTAAAGTTTTTGAATGATTGGAAATTTCTATGTTGAGTTTTGTCGTGTTTATGACGTGTTTTTTTTTTTTTTTTTTAAAAGGGAAAAAAATAGGCAAAGTGGAGTGCTTGTGAATGTTGCTTTTACAAAGAAAGTACCTTTTTCAAAAAATAATGAAATGTTCTATTTTACTTCTAGGGGTGCCTTTGGGGTCCCTAATAAAACTTTTATGGCTAATTTCAAATATAATTAACTTTTCAAATTGATACGGATTTTACGGACTCAAAGTTCAATATTTTTTTTCTTCCAAAATGAACTTTGTTTTAAAGAGTTTGTTTAAGTTTCCTTTCCGCTGCTAGAATTATAGAATGAATTGGATGAGCCTCGGTGGAGTGCCACGTGTTCTATTTTTGCCCGTAGCGGGATGGGTCGTGGCATTTATTAGTATCAGAGCAATAGGTAATAAAATTTTGGAGAAAGTTTGATGACGAGTAAAGTGTTGAGTGATTTGACACATATTCTAGAATGCATCCATACATTGTAGACATGCTTGATGCATGTGGCATGTTGCTATACATACATGATTCCATTGTTGGCATACATGCATGGTATTTATGCATTGGGTTGACAGGTTGAGAATCATGAGTAACGATGACCGAGATCTATCGCCACATACTCGAAGAATGGACCACATGACAGGAATGATTGAGAACCTAACGAGAATAATGGCTGAATGATTACCTCTAACACCTCCTTTTGAGACAATACCAATAGCTATACATATACCCGAGAACAGGAGTGGGAGATCAGTGTCGGAACAATTTGCAAGAAAGAAACCGACAGAGTTTCATGGAACGTCTGACACAATGCTCGCAGAGCACTGGGTGATGGATATGGAGAGGATCTTCAGGTCTATTTCAATGTCCGATACGCTAAAGATCGAGAATGTAAGCGATGTGCTTAAAGGAGAAGCCCCAAAATTGGTGGGTGAATGTTCTAGACCAAGGAGCACCAATAACTTGGGAGGGATTCAAAGCGGAGTTTAATCGCCGATTCTTTCCACGGGCAGCTCACAATACAAAGAAGAGAGAATTTGATCATCTTCAACAAGGAGATATGACAGTGACTGACTACACTTCAAAGTATAATGCCTTGTTGAGATTTGGAAAAGGGTCAGTACCGTCAGAGGAGGATAAATCGTGAAAGTACGAAGAAGGATTAAGAGAGAATATCAACCTGAAGGTGGAACCATACGAACACTTAACCGTCAACACAGTGCAGCAAACAACACTTGTTGTGGAAGGTGGGTTGGAAAGAACGAGACAAAATCAATATGGCAAGTGAGGTAATGAGAGTAGCGTCTGAAATCAAGGTGGACTGTTCAAGAGGCCGTTTAATTAAAAACCAAAGTCCATTTTTGTAATTTATTTGGGGGTCCAATTTGAGTCCATTTTTGTAATTTATTTGGGGGTCCAATTTGATTAATTAAAAACCAAAACGATGTAGTTTTATGTTCACAAATGTTTGGGACCAATGGAAGCACTTTCTAAATCCCAAAACCTTCCCAAATTGGCTTATATAAACCCCCCATTGCTCTTCATTTAGTGGGGGGGGGGGGGGGCAAGTGCAAAACTTGAGAAAGTTTTAGAGAGAAAGAGAGATAGAGATAGGTTTAGAAGAGAGAAACAGAGCTTCTCCCACTGATTTTCTATAGAAAGTAAGTTCTAAACTCAAGTTCTTCCATCATCCTTCTATATACTTCATCATCAATACACCCAACCACCATTTCTCTAAGCATTCATGAGTTAGGGAGTTACTTCTATGTCCAAATGTCAATATTTATGATTGAAATACCAAGCTACAAGTCCAAAATCACATTAATTATTATCCATTGATTATTATTTACTTACTTGTTCATATTATGTTCATCTCTTCTTAATCTCATTTTTTTTTTCTATATTTACTTACTTGCTCTTCATCATCTAAATGATGACATGAAGTTTGAGGTGAGTGAATCCTTATGGATAGTAGCTCTTGACCTCAAAAATATGTTTAATAGATGATGACTATAACTTCAATACCTCTAAGGTATCCTTGAAGTTATGTTCAAAATAAAAATGAATCTCTCCAATAATATTGGGGGTTCTTGATGATGAGTTTGATATTGATATTCCAAGAGGTCATAATCTCTATTTGATTTTGAAAATATACTTTCAAAACCTCTATTTCAAAACCTCTTTCAAACCCCCTCATTTTTATCTCAACAAATGAAACTCAAGTTTTTCCCAAAATCTTTAAAACAGTGAGTCAAAACTGTGAATGATCCGAGCTCAAAGATTTCTATAGAAGTCAATACTCAATGTATAGATACAAGACCACTTGTGAAGTCTTCCTAACTCATTAGGGAACACCCAAGATTTTTTGTTTGAGTTGGAGATACATGGAAGGATCCCATTTTGGATCAAACATTCTCCAGATATTCTGCCTTTGCTGTCACAGCAGCTTAGTTGACTTTCAACTTGCCTTGCAGAAAACCTTTCCAAAAGGGGTGGTTCGAACTCATTTTTCTCTTGAACTTCGGTGTCTAGGGAAATTTCTATATAAAATGGGCCCCTAGATCTTTTGTTTTCATTTTCTAAGATTTTTTAACATTTCAGTCGATAGTACTAACTCTGTTTCTGAGTAACCTCTATAAGTATGATCTCCATAAAAATTTATGCATTGAAAACATTCCTAACCCCTTTTTTCAATTTCCAAGAGATTATGTCACTATTCTGTCCACTATTCACAGCAAGCACACTTTTACTTCCATCCTTTGATTTGATGCTTACATGCACTCCAAATTAGCTCATGTCTTAGAAAGTAGTTCATACTATATTTGTACATATCCTATGATGATTTCCTTCATTCATTCATACACATTCTAAACTTCTAAGTCATTCTAGGAATCCATGAACATAAAGCACACTACAACCTTGGCACATTCTAGATACATACATTGCATCCATGCAAAGATTTGGGGCTTTTGTGACTCCTAATCTAAGAAGATTATAAGGAATTAACTTGATCACACGTCCATGCTTCCCCTCGATCTAATCATCCTTTCTCATCCGTCCCGGTGATTGAGAGGTCTTCTTTTCCCAAAGATTAACATGCATCATTTTAGCTCGCTAAGCATATTCCGATTTCCTCTTTAGATTAGGAAAACTTGACTACTCGATATATGATTAGACGATTTTCCTAGTTTTATTGTTATGATCTTTCACTTTTGCATTGCATGATATTTGGCTAAGATCTTATGAACGATATCTTATCTTTTGATCTTCCATTTCAAGATTCTTATGTGATGGAATATACTATCATAGTATTAATTGTCGAACCATACATAGTATAAGATGATTATTTGGATGCTAATTGAGGCCCATCGAAAGACGGGGCGAGTTGAGGGTGTTTTAGTCGCGACAAAGGCTCCTTCCTCTCTCGTACCAAAACCCCGAGCCAAGTTCTTTGGTTATGAAGGGCCGGTGCCCTTTATCCATTTGGGTGAGTCAAAATTAGGTTTCCTGGTTCCTTAAAGACCAAGTGGCGACTCTGTATCTGTTTTCAACAGACCTTTTCCTTTCCTTTTTCGAAAACAATCTCAAATCAAAACAAAGAGGTGGAATTCCGCGTGTCCACAATCTGACGACTCCACTGGGGATTTTATTTTCAAAACAAAATAATACAGATGTTTGACTCATAAGAAGCATCCTTAAAATCATATTTTTACTGTGTCTGGTTCACCGCATTACACTCTTGCATTTCTCCCCTCCGACTGTGTCTGAAACGCGGCGCTGACATTGTTTAGGTCTTGATGTGCCAGGGCACAAGTCACCGTTGATACTGTACCTTCCAAGGTATATCAAAAAGAGTAAAAACTTCCGTACTGTCTCCTTGACGGTATACTGGAACTCTCGTCAACGGACCCTCTTTGACTAAACCCAGCCTTGGCATATAGATTTCTGTAAAACCTTTCATAGGACTGTTGATTTATCTTTTTATATAGGACAATGTGATATAACTGCTGTATGCCCTGGCGGGATTACCTGAGCGGTGTAGACGCTTATGTGGCATGAGGCAGAACCTATTTCTTATGATTCCCAAGGCAATCACTCACATGTGATTACATTAAGCTGACATATCTAGGCACCATGATAAGGATGTCTGCTCCATATTTACAAAGATATACACCGCAAATCTTGTTTGTTGGTCCTAAGACATAGGAGTATGAAAACTTGCTAGACAGTATGATTACCATCATCACGTTCTCCTGTCATATACACCTGTTCTCTGAAATATCTATCCAACTCATTAGGATATCCCTGTTTCTCCTAGAAACTCTGTTCGAATCACCCAGATTTCCTAAATTTCCCTATTTCTCCCCAGATTACCCAGAAATATCAGTTTCTTCTTGAAACCCTGTCTACATTTCTCAGAAAATTCCTTGATATACTTGTTTCTCCCAGAAACTCTGTCCAACTTACCCAAATATACCTGTTTTCCCAGCAGCTTTGTCCAAATCTCCCAGATTTCCCAAAAATCCTAGCAACTCCGTCCGAACTTCCCAAAACTTCCCAAAATGCCTAGATGTGCCAATTTCTCCCAAAAATTCTGATTTCCCAGTTTCTCCCAGAAACTCTGCCCAGATTTCCAAAACACTCAGATATACCAGTTTCTCCCAGAAACCCTATCTACATTTCTCAGAAAATTCCTAGATATACCAGTTCCTCCCAAACACTCTGCCCGACTCACCCAAATATACTAGTTTGTCCCATAAACTCTATCCAAATTTCCCAAAAAATACCCAAAGTACTTGTTTCTCCCAGAAACTCTGCCCACATCACCCAGAAATGCCCAGATATACTTGTTTCTCATAGAAACTCTATCCATATTTATCAGAAATACCCAATATGCCAGTTTTTCCCAGAAGCTCAGTACAAATCAACCAGAAACCCCTATTTCTCCTAGAAACTCAAATAACTTCTGGAAATTCCTTCGAATCTTCCAAATCCCTGTTTCTCCCAGAAACTCTGTCCAAAGTTCCCGAAGTATCCCAGAAATCCTTGTTATCCCTTGGTGATCATATTGGAAAGTAAGGATAGCACACTCTAAATGGTTAGGACCTTATTTGTTTAACTGCTATCTGTTAAAAGTAGGGGCATCATATCGATTAGGGCTTGCATCGATCCGCATACTTGTCTTATATGCATACACAATTCGTGTCAGTCTACATGCACGCACATCTTGTCAGTCTCACACATCAAATACATACGTATCATCATCCTCACCTATCTCAATCATTGTACAGAAGTCATATACTTACTGCAACCGTCCTCGGTTCGCATCGTTAAATCCTTCAAAATTTTGATCATTTCCTCCCACTAGGAGTCCATAAGAAGTATTTTTGTGCCTCTGCTAATTTGGGCTTTTACTTCCATTTGTAGAAAACGTAGTCCCGGGTAAGGACACTATTGTACCTCCCCGAATTCATTGTTGTGATTACAGGCTAGCCCAGGCTATCATAAACCCACTAATGGCCTACCAAGCTCTCAAAGGGAAAGTGAACAAACTACAAACCACTGTTGAACATCTAAGTTTAAGGATAAGCCAATTTGAGAAGATGGTGCAGAACATCAATAAAAGGAAGTATGGGTTGTCCGACGCTGTCTATCCAAGCCCATTTCCACATTCGAATCCTTACTCATGCCCAAGTCCACATCCTTGCATGGGTAATCCTATTCTATATCCAAATACAAGAGGCACTCCGAGTACCCACTTGAACTCAAAGTTTAACAAAGCCTGCAACCCAAGAACCTTTACCAACCTGGGTATGCCATTGTTCGTTATCCTTGATAACCTCATCACAAAGGGGCACCTCCAACTTGTTCAGCCTCGTGCTGGTATCCCTTCGCCTAACTGTAACCTGTCCAAATGTTGTGCCTACCACCAAGGCCCAGGCCATGACACCGACAGCTACATGCGCCTTCACCATGATGTCCAAGACCTCATCGATCAGAAAATCATTGAGCCACCACTCATCCAATCCCATGTTACCCAAAACATCAGCTTCGTCGAACGTAAAGCCCTTGGATCATCTATTCAAATGATCCCTTTTGCTATTACCCATGAATGTTGAACCTGTGTCGGTGAAGCAATGGTGTTTAGAACTTTTGCTAGCGAAACAAATGAGGATACTCTTTAAAAAAAAAAAAGAATAAGCCAGTCACCGTGACACTCCATTTGAGACCAAGCCGAGTCTAGTCAAGTCTGTCCTATGTTTTGAATCTATTTCAAGTTTAGTCTTGTTGTCGAGTCTGTCAGTCTTCAAGTTGTTATAAGTCTGTGTCAAGTAATGTAATCCTTCTTCTTTTGATGGAATGAAATCTCATTTTTATCTAATTTGATGTGTCTAGTCTTCAATGCACGAATCATCGAACTGAAATGTCACTTTTCAAATTACCATGGATATTACTCTACTAATAAATTTTTGCATCAAAACAAAAAAAGAAGAATCCTGAAAAGGTCAAAGCCGATTTTACGCTGACACCGATGAAGAGTTGAGAATTGAATAGTCTTACTTTAAGAATTTAAAAGATGCTTTTGCTCAAATCTCAAAAAGACATACTTGAAACTGACTTGGGGCTTGCCCAACACCTTTTTTCCACCATTTCGAAGCCTTAAGCTCAATCCAATTGGGACCCATGCAATCTGTCCGATTGGAAGCAATGCAAACTTAGTCCTTGATGGTAGCCAAACATTTTAGCGAGTTTCATCTCCACTTTCAAAAAAAGAAGAAAAAAAGAAAAAAAAAAAGAAGAAAAGAAAAGAAAAAGCTCGCTAGGTTGAAAACCCGAAAGGGCACCTAGGCAAAAGTTAGAGCTGAAAAAGGTGTTGATTTCCAAGATCTGACCTTAGCCAGTCAAAATGATGGAGAAAATGAAAGGAAGAAAATTTTGGTGATACAGAGTACACTTCAAGGTACATCATGAGAACATGCCTAGATCACATTTCAAAAGACTCGGAACGACCACAAATAAATTTCGAGAACTGATATGCACATTATGGAATTCTGAAATTGTGATCAAAAGATCTCACAAGAATCAACTACATGAAAAGTAAAATTGACTGGCTAGGCGAAAGTGAAAAGGATCAATCCTCAAAAAGAAAAGGAAAGAAAAGAAAAGAAAAGAAAGGGAGACCGAAACTAATTCTTCTTCTTCAAGGCTACCACAAGTGAGCTAAGTTTGAACTTCTTTGACGATTGGTTTGAAAAACCCTCAACCAATTTCTTTCAAAGCCTTGCCTTGAACTACGCTCGACCTGATTCCCGGTCAGGGGATACGTAGGCAACTGCATCGGTTCAGTTGACATCATCATTATCAAACCAATTTCTTTCAAGACCTTGCCTTGAACTACGCTCGACCTGATTCCCACTCTGGGATACGTAGGCAACCACATTGGTTCGGTCATCCCACCTACCTAAAAATAACCCAAATTTCTTCAAGCCTTGCCTTGAACTACGCTCGACCTGATTCCCGCTCAGGGATCTGTAGGCAACCGTATCGGTTCAGTCATCCTTCCTACCTAAAAAATCACCCCTCCTTCTTTCAAGGTCCTGCCGCGAACCACGTTGGACCTGATCCCCGCTCGGGGGTACGTATGCAGACTTTTAAAAAGAAAAGAAGGATGGCTCGCTAGGTCAAAAATCCGAAAGGACGCCTAGGCAAAAATTAGAGCTAAATCCAAAGTGAGCAATAACAAAAGAGAAAAGAGCTCGCTAGGTCACCTCACTAGTGCCTAGGCAAAAGTTATGAGCATTTGAGAGATTAAAGTCATGGTCTTTGCCTCAAGCCAGAAAATCACCTTCTACACTAGGGGAAAACTTTGGCTACCCTCCTCGTTTGCCTGAATTTTACTATCTACACTTCATACAAGGGGTAAACTTCGGTCACCTACCTCGTTTGCCCAAAACCTCCAATAAACCATCATTCCAAACTAGGGGCAAACTTCGGTCACCCACCTCGTTTGCCTATAAATTCCACTTCGTACACCTCAAACTAGGGGCAAACTTCGTTTGCCTAACACGATCCCTTCACACCAAGGGCAAGTTTTCAAGTCACCAAGTTGTTTTGAAAATTTTGAAATAGGGCATCTTTTATTCTAAAAGCTAAGGCACTAATTCAAAGCACTTCCTAGGAGAAGTAGAGAATTGATTAGATCAATAGGAAGGAGTTTTCAAAAACCAAATTTATCAACAAAGTACTATCATAGTAAGATGAGGAGTGAACATAAAAGATGAGCAGTATACCATTTATGATAGAGACACATTTAATTATGCTAATTTGGGCATTTCGTGTTGTTACTTTTGTCGAGTCAATCCTTCTGTGGTTGAGTCAGTAATAATCTAATCGAAACTGTATCAGAGTTCAAGGTTCATACAAACCAATTCAATTTTCCTTGTCATCGTTGTTGCTGTCAAGTCCATTTGTCCTAATGGTCTCAAATGTGTGGGTTTAAAGTGATTACCAATTATAAAATTGTGGATAGAAGTAGTACTGAACTTGTCAAGTCTACAACATGATATGAGTCCCAAGACTCTCGAGCATTGGTGATACCCCCAATCATAGTCACTTATCTTCATAAATCAGTTCATAAGATACACTGGCTACTTCTACCAGCTCCTCAGCAACCAAACCAAAATTGTTTCACGAATGTTCTTCATCCCCAGCTGAATTACTCTATTCACAATGCAACCATTCTTTCCCCAGCCGAATCTTCTCATTCCCAACAGAGCTAGTTCATCTCTAGAAGAGTGTCCTGAACAAATATGGTGTATCTCAGTCAAGACTACATCCTTTTCTCAGAAGAAAGAGTTGTTCATCCCCAGCAGATTCAATTTAATCCCCAACAGGCATATCAATTCGTCAGTTCTTTTGATCACAGTTAGTCCAACCGTTGGTCCAAGCTATGACAGTCACAGTAGTTCACTGTCGACTCGTCATCTCGATTCGTACATCATCAGTTCAATCCATGACAGTTATAGTAGTTCACTGTCGACTCGTCATCTCGATTCGTACATTATCAATCCATGACAGTCACAGTAGTTCACTGTCGACTCGTCATCTCGATTTGCACATCATCAGTTCAATCCCTGACAGTCACAGTAGTTCACTGTCGACTCATCTTCTTGATTTGTACATCATCAATTCAATCCATGACAATCACAATAGTTCACTGTCGACTCGTCATCTCGATTCATACATCATCAGTTCAATCCATGACAGTCATAGTAGTTCACTATCAACTTGTCATCCCGATTATTACATCGTTAGTCCTTCTGATCACGGTTAGTCCAACCGTTGATCCAATCCATGACAGTCACAATAGTTCACTATTGACTCGTGATCTTGATTCGTACATCGTCAGTCCAATCCATGACAGTCACAGTAGTTCACTGTCGACTCGTCATCTCGATTCGTACATCATTAATTCAATCCCTGACAGTCACAGTAGTTCACTGTTGACTCGTCTTCTCGATTCGTACATCATCAATTCAATCCATGACAGTCACAGTAGTTCACTGTCAACTCGTCATCTCGATTCATACATCATCAGTTCAATCCATGACAGTCACAGTAGTTCACTATCGACTTGTCATCCCGATTAGTACATCGTTAGTCCTTCTGATCACGGTTAGTCCAACTGTTGATCCAATCTATGACAGTCACAGTAGTTCACTGTTGACTTGTCATCTTGATTCGTACATCGTCAGTCCAATCCATGACAGTCACAGTAGTTCACTATTGACTCGTCATCTTGATTCGTACATCGTCAGTCCAATCCATGAAAGTCGTAGTAGTTTACTGTCTACTCGGTTCATGCATCGTCAGTTCATTAATCATCATTAGTTCACCATAACTCTTATTTAAAATATGTCGTGTTCATCGTCCCCTCTAGATTGAGGCAAATCTGTTATCATCAGCCTTCTAGATTGAGCCAAATGTTTCGGTGTTAGCCCTCTAATTTGAGGCAAATCCTTCATTGTCAGCCCTCTAGATTGAGGCAAATCTATTGTTATCAGCCCTCTAGATTGAGGCAAACCCTTCATTGTCAGCCCTCTAAATTGAGGTAAATCTTTTATTGTAGACCCTTTGGAAAAAGGTATAACTTATCGTGAGCTTCCTCACTCCTTTGTCCGAAATCATGAGCTTTCTCACTTATCATGAGCTTTCTCACCCCTTCGTCCAAAATCGTGAGCTTTCTCACTTATCGTTAGCTTCCTCACTCCTTTGTCCGAAATCATGAGCTTTCTCACTTATCGTGAGCTTTCTCACCCCTTCGTCCAAAATCATAAGCTTTTTCACTTATCGTGAGCTTTTTAGCTTATCGTGAGCTTCCTCACTCCTTCGTCCAAAATTGTGAGCTTTCTCACTTATCATGAGCTTCCTCACTCCTTCATCCAAAATTGTGAGCTTTCTCACTTATCATGAGCTTTTTAACTTATCGTGAGCTTCCTCACTCCTCTGTCCAAAATTGTGAGCCCCCTCACCTACCCATCGGTTATCGTGAGCTTCCTCAAATAAAGATCATGAGCTTCCTCAGCAAACAAAAATTGTGAGCTTCTCCCTTATCGTGAGCTTCCTCACTCCCTTGTCAAAAATTATGAGCCCCCTCACCTACCCATCAGCTATTGTGAGCTTTCTCGATTGTCGGTTATCGCAAAACCATTCTCCGATTGGCTATCTTAAACTTCCTCATCCATCGCTTGGTATCCAGGACTTTTGTGTCCGTCGATTATCTTTAATTGTCATCCTCTGGGACCCCACGTTTGATTACATTTGTTTGCGAAGCACACTTCCTGTAATTTAAAAAGTTTACCCGAGACCCAGAGTCTTCCTCACCTTGGTATCCTTATCAGGATCAACAACTGCATTAGATTCAACACTAGCACAACATAAGTCAACTCGGGGTGGCATGCACCCCACAGCACCAGCTCATGCTAGGATTAGAACACTAAACATGATAGGACTCAGGACACAACTCATATCACATCCATGCATTGCATATCATTCTCATATCATAGCATCCGCCTGATTGTTGTGTTTTTTGCATGTGTTTGTTTCTTTGTGCTCCGAACTACGTCCTGGTCTGATTCCCCTTGGGATATGTAGGCAGCTCACGCAGAGCACGACCAGCACTAGCCTCAGCATCAGTTGTTTTTCTTAAAATTTTTTGCAATGCACTTGTTTTTATCCTAAATCTCTAGCCTCCAAAAGTCCTGTCTCTTCAAGGCTTTGGCACTCGCTTGCGACACACACGCGTTGCCTCGCAAGTTCATGCCAAAGAGGGGCAAACTGTAGACACCGCATTTTGTCGGCTATCAAATTTAGGTGACTCATAGCTTGGTGGTTCATGATAATCGAAAAAGACTCAAAACGGACACCTGAAAATTAGTTTCATCTCTCAAAATGCTCAGAATGACCAAAATGCCCTTGAAAACCCAAACACTCCCAGATTTGGACCGAAAAGTTCTGGAGACATATTGTGTTGTAAAGAAAGTCATAAAATGAGTTTTTAAGCAAAATCAGATGAAATCATCAGCTCCCGGAGACCCCTGGAAGTTCCGAAAGTTCTCAAAAAGTCCCCGTTGACCAGTTTGACCAAGGATTGACCAAGTTTGACTAGGATTGACCGAGGTTAGACCAAAATCATCCAAATTTGCCAAAAAGTTTCAAGATCATGTGAAAAGTACTAAAAGGAGTTTTAAAAGGGAATTGGACGAAGACTTCAGCTCCTGTGAGCTCCCAGAGGTTCCCAGAACTTCTCGGGAATCTCGAGTTTGATCGATTTGACCGAAAGGTTGACTTTAAAATCAGAGCACCGTAATAATTTTCAAACATTTTTCATGTATACTAGAGGTCAATAGCTTTCCAACGGTATATCGGACATAATTTCTAGATTTAAAACGAATTTATTATGAATTTTTGAATGTGAAAAAAGCGATCAAATTTACTTTTATTACGAATACCACAAAACTTTTCAAAGTGACCTATCTCCGAACTATTTTTTTATGGAAAGTAGACTCCATTACCTTTCCAACGGTATATCACAAGCTCAATTTAGAGTTTGTACGCATTTTCTGTGAATTTTGGACGAAATAGGGCTTTTTCACGAATACCGGAACCTCTAGAGGCCTAAATAAATTTTTTTGGGCATTTGAGGAGTATTGCCGCGGCAGCACTGGGCCACTATTGCAGCAACACTCAAACCTCGCAGAGTCCATTTTTGTAATTTATTTGGGGGTCCAATTTGATTAATTAAAAACCAAAACGATGTAGTTTTATGTTCACAAATGTTTGGGACCAATGGGAGCACTTTGTAAATCCCAAAACCTCCCCAAACTGGCCTATATAAACCCCCCATTGCTCTTCATTTAGGGGGGACAAGTGCAAAACTTGAGAAAGTTTTAGAGAGAAAGAGAGATAGAGACAGGTTTAGAAGAGAGAAACAAAGCTTCTCGCACTGATTTTCTATAGAAAGTGAGTTCTAAACTCAAGTTCTTCCATCATCCTTCTATATACTTCATCATCAATACACCCAACCACCATTTCTCTAAGCATTCATGAGTTAGGGAGCTACTTCCATGTCTGAATGTTAATATCTATCTGTGAAACACCAAGTTACAAGTTCAAAATCACATTAACTATCATCTATTGAATATTATTTACTTGCTTGTTCATATTATGTTCATCTCTTCTTAATCTCATTTCTTATTTTATTTTATTTTTCTTTATTTACTTACTTGCTCTTCATCATCTAAATGATGACATGAAGTTTGAGATGAGTGAGTCCTTATGGATAGTAGCTCTTGACCTCAAAAACATGTTTAATAGATGATTATAACTTCAATAACTCCAAGGTATCCTTGAAGTTATGTTCAAAATAAAAATGAATCTCTCCAATAATATTGGGGGTTCTTGATGATGAATTTGATATTGATATTCCAAGAGGTCATAATCTCTATTTGATGTTGAAAATATACTTTCAAAACCTATATTTCAAAACCCTCTCAAACCCTCTCATTTTGATCTCAAGAAAGAAAACTCAAGTTTTTCCCAAAATCTTTAAAACAGTGAGTCAAAACTGTGAATGATCTGAGTTCAAAGATTTCTATAGAACTCAATACTCAATGTATGGATGCAAGACCACTTGGAAAGTCTTCCTAACTCATTAGGGAACACCCACGATTTTTGGTTTGACTTGGAGATACATGGAAGGATCCCATTTTGGTCCAAACATTCTATCCAGATATTCTGTCTATGCTGTCACAGCAGCTTGGTTGACTTTCAACTTAGCTTACAGAAAACTTTTCCAAAAGGGGTTGTCCCAACTCATTTTTACCTTGAACTTCAGTGTCTTAGGCAACGTTTTATATAAAATGGGCCCCTAGATATTTTGTTTTCATGTTATAAGATTTTTTAACATTTCAGTCGACAGTACGAACTCTGTTTCTGAGTAACCTGTATTGTTCATATGATTTCTCTCAATCTGTAATAGTTATTAAAGATTGGCTTTTTGATTTGTGTTCTAGACACCATAAGGATGATCTCCATAAAACTTTATGCATTGAAAACATTCCTAACCCCTCTTTTCAATTTCCAAAATATCATGTCACTGTTCTATCCACTATTCACAGCAAGCACACTTTTACTTCCATCCTTTGATTTGATGCTTACATGCATTCCAAATTAGCTCATGTCTTAGGAAGTAGTTCATACTACATTTGTGCATATCCTATGATTATTTCCTTCATTCATTCATACACATTCTAGACTTCTAATTCATTCTAGGAATCCATGAACACAAAACACACTACAACCTTGGCACATTCTAGATACATACATTGCATCCATGCAAAGATTTGGGATTTTTGTGACTCCTAATCTAAGAAGATTATAAGGAATGAACTTGATCACATGTCCATGCTTCGCCTCGATCTAATCATCCTTTCTCATCCGTCCCGGTGATTGAGAGGTCTTCTTTTCCCAAAGATTAACATGCATCATTCTAGCTCGCTAAGCATATTCCGATTTATTTATTTATTTGTTTCAAGAACAATTCATGCCCTCATTAGATTAGGAAAACTTGATTACTTGATATATGATTAGAAGATTTTCCTAGGTTTATTCGTGTGATCTTTCACTTTTGCATTGCATGATATTTGGCTAAGATCTTATGATCGATATCTTATCTTTTGATCTTCCATTTCAAGATTCTTATGTGATGTAATATACTATCATAGTATTAATTGTCAAACCATACATAGTATAAGATGATTATTTGGATGCTAATTGAGGCCCGTCAAAAGACGGGGCGAGTTGAGGGTGTTTTAATCGCGACAAAGGCTCCTTCCTCTCTCGTACCAAAACCCCGAGCCAAGTTCATTGGTTATGAAGGGTCGGTACCGTTTATCCATTTGGGTGAGTCAAAATTAGGTTTCTTGGTTCCTTAAAGACTAAGTGGCGACTCTATATCTATTTTCAACAGACCTTTTTCTTTCCTTTTTCAAAAACAATCTCAAATCAAAACAAAGAGGTGGAATTCTGCGTGTCCACAATAGGGGATAGAGCAGCATGAGGGGAGTTCATTTCAGATGAACCCTGGAGATGTGGCTACTACAGATACCGTGGTCTCAGGTATGGTGCTTGTATGTTCGCACTTAGCACGCATACTTGTTGACTCGGGATCTACGCATTCATTTGTATCGTATAATTTTGTTGAACATTTGAATGTTAAATCGACACCTTTAGGATATGAATTATCCATTGCAGTACCTCTTAGTAAGTCGGTAATCACGTCTATGATATACAAGAATTGTGAGATCAAATTAGGCGAGAAGCTGATGACTGTAGACCTTATACCAATTGTTGTGAACCATTTCGATGTGATACTAGGAATGGATTAGTTGTCTCTTAACCAAGCCACGATAGATTGTGAACGGAAAGAAGATAATTTTTGATCACCGGTGCACGGGAGTTTTTGTTTCCAAGGGAGTGGGGTTACACCGCCACCATATTTGATTTCGGCTATCCGAGCGGGTAAGTTATTGAGAAAGCGATGTCATGGATTTTTGTGTTCTGTAATTGATACTTTGGCAACCGAATTGAAAGTAGAAGACATTCCAGTGGTATGAGAGTATCCAAATGTATTCCTAGATGAATTACTAGATGTCCTTATCGAGAGGGAGATTGAGTTCACCATTGAGACAATGCCGGACTCAAGACCCGTATCAAAAGCACCATATAGAATGGCACCCGTAGAGTTGAAAGAATTAAAAATTCAACTACAAGAGTTACTTGACAAAGGTTTCATTCGACCTAGTATATCGTCGTGGGGAGCTCCATTGTTGTTTGTAAAGAAGAAAGATGGTTCAATGCGCATGTGTGTTGACTATCGGGAATTGAATAAATTGACAATCAAGAACAAGTATCTGTTGCCTAGAATCGATGATCTATTCGATCAACTCCGTGGAGCGCAAGTGTTTTCAAAGATAGACTTGAGATCAGGCTATCACCAGTTGAAGGTAAAGGTAGAAGATGTGGAGAAGACAGCTTTCAGAACACGCTACGGACACTACGAGTTCCTAGTCATGCCATTTGGGGTTACTAATGCACCAGCCGCGTTCATGGATCTTATGAACCGAGTCTTTAAGGACTACTTAGATGACTTTGTGATTGTGTTCATAGACGATATTCTCATCTATTCACCGAGTGAGATAGAGCACGAGAAACATTTGAGGTTGATACTCTAGAGACTGCGAGAAAATCAACTATTCAAAAAATTAAAGAAATGTAAATTTTGGCTACCTAGTATTGCTTTTCTTGGGCATGTGATTAACAAGAACGGCGTCTCAATTGATCCTCACAAAGTAGAAGCTGTAACTAATTGGCAGAGATCGACATCCGTATCAGAAATTTGAAATTTCTTGGGACTAGCGGGATACTATCACCGTTTCATAGAGAATTCCTCCAAGATTTTATTGCCAATGACAAGATTAATGAGAAAGTGTGTTATTTTTGAATGGAGTCCAGAATGTGAAGACAACTTTCAAGAGTTAAAGTCGCGGTTGACAAGGGCACCTATCTTGACGATACCATCCGGAACCAAGAGATTTGTGATCTATAGTGATGCTTTTCATCAAGGTTTGGGGTGTGTACTTATGTAGAGTGGCAAAGTGATTGCCTATGCTTTGAGACAATTGAAGCCACACGAGAAAAATTATCCGACTCACAACCTCGAATTAGCCACAGTGATTTATGCTTTGAAGATTTGGAGGCACAACTTGTATGGGGAAAAGTGTGAGATCTTTACAGACCACAAGAGTTTAAAATACTTGTTCACACAATGGGACTTGAACATGAGACAAAGGAGATGGTTAGAGTTGATGAAGGATTACAATCTTTCGATTGAGTATCATCTGGGAAAGGTTAACGTAGTAGCCGACGCTTTAAGCCAAAAGACGACAAGGAACTTGTCCGACGAGATAACAAAGTAAAAGGAACTAATCAGAGAGATGGAATGTTTGGAGTTAGATGTAATTCCAGAGATGATTGGTGGCTTGATGATGTCGATCATAGCTCACACAAACATTCTTGATAAGAACAAAGTAGAACAATTCAATGACTTTTACTTGTGTAAAATGAGAGATGAGATACCTTTGGGAAGACGACCCAGATTTATCCTGGAGCAAGGAGTACTAATGCTTGGGAATCGATTGTGTGTACCGAATTTGAAAGACTTAAAGGAGTGAATCCTAGAAGAGGCACATAGTACCAAATACTCAGTTCAGCCGGGAAGTAACAAGATGTACCAGAACTTGCAAGAAAACTTTTGGTAGCGAGGCATGAAGCGAGAAGTTGCTAAGTTTGTTTCGGAGTGTTCGGCATGTCACCAAGTGAAAGCAGAAAGACAAGTACCAACGGGACTACTACATCCATTACCTGTATCAGAGTGGAAATGGGATGATATCACGATGGATTTTGATTCTGGATTTCCACGATCGCCTAACAAGAACGACAAGATTTGGGTCATAGTTGATAGATTGTCAAAATTAGCTCACTTTCTACTGATCAAGACGACTAAGCCTTCGAGGTTAGCGGAGTTGTATGTGAAAGAGATTGTAAGACTATATAGGATTCCAGCAGTGATCGAGGTTTTGGGGAAGTTTACAAAAGGCCATGGGTACAAAGTTGAGTTTCAGTACTGCTTTTCATCCTCAGACCGACGGACAGTCATAACGAATGATTCAGACGCTAAAGGACATGCTTAGATTGTGCGTTATAGATTTTGGGAGTGATTGGGAGAAACATTTTCCATTAATCGAATTCGCCTACAACAACGCATTTCAATCGAGTATCGGAATGGCACCGTATGAACTTTGTATGGGCGTAAGTGCCGTTCACCGGTTTGTTAGACCGAGGTTGGAGAAAAGAGATTGATAGGACCGGAGATAATATAGTTAACTACTGAGAAGGTGAACCTAATACAGGAGTGCCTTAAGGTGGCTCAGAGTCGTTATAAGAGTTATGATGACTCGAAGCGACGACCGATGACATTCGAGGTGGGAGACTTTGTATACTTACGAGTATCATCTTCGAAAGGCATAGTCCTATTTAGGAAGCGGGGAAAACTAAATCCAAGATTTGTAGGACCTTTTGAGATCCTAGAGAAGGTAGGACCGGTGGCTTACCAACTAGCCTTGTCATCTGAGTTGGCGTTTGTCAACAATGTGTTTCAAGTATCGATGTTGAGACGGTGTATGACGGATATGAGTTAGTTCATAGTCCTAGAGTCATTGCAAATTCATGAGGACTTGACTTATGAAGAGCATCCAGTAGAGGTTTTGGATCAAAGAGAGTAAGTGTTGAGAACTAAGACAATTCCAATGGTGAAAGTGTTGTGACGTAGTCACACAGTCGCGGAGGCTACGTGGGAGGATGAGGAAGAGATGAGGAATGAGTATCTGCACATTTTTGACTCATGAGGTATATGTTTGGGGACAAACTTCCTTTTTGGACGGGAGGGTTGTCACACCAGTCCCGGGAAAATCATTCTTTTAAATGTATAATTGAATTTCGTGTGAATTATTAATGTTCATTAATAATTGTGGAAGTGGTTGACATGGGTCAATGGTGGGTGTCAATTGAGACACGAGGATTTGATAATCCGTGAGGCATTGGTATGAATTAAATGACATTTATGTGGTTAAATGTTATTTGATATTATCTGGTATTCATGAATAGTGTTTATACCTGTGTTGAGTAATTTCTGGTAGTTTTGTTATCGCTGTAGAGCATTTTGAACACTGTGGTGAGAACGTGAGTGACACGTTAGATAAAAGGTAGGTTGTGTAGAAATTCCACAGAATTTAGTTTCCGAACGTAAGTTTTGACCCAAACAAGACTTAGTCGAAAACTTTTGTAATTTATAGTTTTCACTCGTAAAGGCGTAAAATGGACGTGTGCAATGTTTCAGGAGTTAATTAGAAGTTTTGATAACTCGTGGGGAGGTAAACGTAATTTCCAAATGTTGTGCCTATATATAGAAAACCATGAGATATTTTCATTAGTTAAAATTTCTAACCTAAATCAAGAGGAGGCCAAAAGGGGGATTTATTGCTTCAAGCTTCAAGACACAAATCGACAAACTTCTGATCGTCAACTTTTCTCCAAATTTTATATTCGGACTCCTCGAGGTATTAGCTACGTTTTGATATCTATTAGGCCATGTTTAGAAATTTTTTTCTAAAAAGCTAATTTTAAGAATTTGGGGAAAACGTATGGATACTTGTAGGAATCGCTTATAAACGGAGATTCGACGTTTATTTGGTCCCCTTGTACTTCCCCTGAAGTTATAGAGAGATAATTTAAGGTCTGAATTATATATCTATGAAATATATGGAATTTACGTGTTTTGAATATCGTGTTGATATTTTGGATCCGGGCGAAATTCATGTATTAATTAGGCCCGTTAATTATGCACGCGAAAATGTTAGAAAAGCATGTATAATTGTCTATGTGAGCATGTTATGAGTATACTTGGGTCCAAGGGGGGTTTTGTGCAATTTTATCCGAGGGTAAGCTTCTCGAAGTTTGAGGATTGTAACATTGATTGTGTGGTGTCTGGTATGGAGGAAGGCCCAACCAGGACACGGTACTTGGTAATGAGGAAGGCCCAACTAGTGTACGGGGTGCGTGAAAGAGGTGTGCCTTCCACGGCATCGGTTTCATTTAACAGATGAATGCGTACCACTCACCCTAGAGACTATTTTGATGTGTTTAGATGTTTTAAGCATGAATTGTCATATAAGCATATGTTTAGAATTGTGCACGTACTCAACATATAGCTGGGTAGTGGAGCTTTACTCCATTGCAGGTGAAAGGAAGAAAGGGAAAAAGAAGCGAGAAGAGTGAGGCTAACGGGAATGCCAGGGATCACTTTTGTATATGTTTTTGTTTTCCATTCCAAATGTTGTAAAGTGAAATTTTGAGAAGTTAGAACTATTAACTTCAACTTGGAAGGTTAGGAATGGTTTCGTAATGTTGTGACATGTCTCAAACTACTTTGGTTATGGTTGTAACGAATCCGAGCTTGTAGATTCTCGTTTTGGAATACTTAACTTGTCATTTCAGATTTTGAATGTAGCTTATTAGTACTTTTATGATTTGATCCCAACGAGCCCTTAGCTTATTCCGTTAATGTTTTCAAAGCTTAAACATACTGTCTAATGTGGTTATATACCTTTGTTAAAATTTCTAAATGATTGGAAATTTGTATGTTGAGTTTTGTCGTGTTTGCGACGTTAAAAAAGGGAAAAAAAAAATAGGCAAAGTGGACTGCTTGTGAATAGTGTTTTTATAAAAGAAGTACCTTTTTCGGAAAATATTGAAATGTTCTATTTTGCTTCTAGGATGCCTTTGGGGTCCCTAATAAAACTTTTATGGCTAATTTGAAATATAATTAAAATTTCAAATTGATACGGGTTTTACGGACTCATAGTTCAATATATTTTTTTCTTCCAAAATAAACTTTGTTTTAAAGAGTTTGTTTAAATTTCCTTTCCGCTGCTAGAGTTATAGAATGAATTGGATGAGCCTCGGTGGCGTGCCACGTATCCTATTTCCGCCCCTAGCGGGATGGGTCGTGACACATCTCAGTCATTTGCCATCATTATTCTAACAGATTTCTCGAGTTCCTCTAATAATTCAGGTTTTTTTATTTTATTTTTTTCTCTCTTGTACATATCATTTTTTTCTTGCTTGATAAAAAAATAATAAATATATATAAATCCACGTCATACTCAGAATTACTTGGTTTCCAATATAAAAATCAAGTCCGACTATGGATTACATGGTTCCCAATACGAAAACCCACGTGGTTTCTAATACGGAGAGTCATGTTCTACTAGGGATGACGTGGTTGCTAATACGGGGACCTCTGTTCTACTGGGGACTACGCGGTTTTCTAATATGGAAATCCATGTCTAAATAATAAAAATCACTTTTCAGTTCTTTGGGCATCGTCCCTTTCTTCTGGTATAAAATAAAATAAAAAATATAAAAGAAAAAATAAAAAGAAGTCAAAAAGAAAAATACAAAAAGTGGACTTTCTCAAAATAAAACTCCAATGCTACCTTTGCTTGGAATCTGCAAACAGCACAGGTAAGACAGGTAAGTCTTCTTATCCTACACACACTTCACATTTTTTTTCTTTCTTTTGGGCAACGATCATTACTTTCGGTACACTTTTCAGTCACTTGGGTACAAATCCTTACTTCCAGTATTGGACTAAAAGGACAGAAAAAATAAAAAATACAAAATAATAAAAATACAAAAAAAAAAAATTATTTCTCAGTTATTTGGTCACCGACCCTTACTTTCAGTACATTTTTCAGTCATTTGGGCACAGATTCTTATTTCTGACATAGGA
This sequence comes from Hydrangea macrophylla, assembly GCA_033977485.1. Taxonomy (NCBI): domain Eukaryota; kingdom Viridiplantae; phylum Streptophyta; class Magnoliopsida; order Cornales; family Hydrangeaceae; genus Hydrangea; species Hydrangea macrophylla. The sequence goes on from CM066985.1 coordinate 50,810,327, forward strand.
ATAAAAGCACAAGAAAAACAATAAAAAAATAAAAAAAAAATAGAAAAGTACAAAAAAATATACATTATTCTCCATGCACTTGCATAGTCTCATTTCAATCTCAATCACTTTCCAATGGTTAAAATCTAGGACTATACCACGTGGGTTAAAGTTCCTAGTTACACCAATTCTTTCTCAAATTATTATATCACACATGCACAGTCAAACAGGACCACTTTGCTTCCTCTAAAAAAATCATGCATACACTCACACACACAAGTCAGAATTACGTTTGGCCTGATTCCCGTCTTGGGATACGTAAGCAACTCTCAAAGAGTGCGGCTATTCCTATCACAATTTTCTGTCCTATTCACTTTCTAATTTTTTTTCTTTTTCAAAAGAAATGCCCAATTTTAATAAAAATCATCAAAATTGGCAACCGTGTTTGCATGGATGTTTGAGGGTGCCTAATACCTACCTCGACATAATCGAGTCCCCGAACCCATCTCTAAGATCTCTGGTTTTCGCATGGCTATTAAGAGTCATACTTTTAAAGAGCCTACTTTTCTTAAAACTTTTTTTTTTTTAAAAAGTCAAAGATGAATTACTTTAATTATCTTTGCAGGGGTCCTAACACCCCAAATGTTAGGTGGCGACTCTGAACTTTTTCAAATAGGCCCTACCATACTCTTTTCACCCTTCCCATTAAAAATCAAGTCGCAATTCACCCACTATCAGGAAGTCGGGCCCACACCAACAGTCCGGAGCTCCGAAAACGCGGGCGAGACAGCTGACGACTCTGCTGGGGATAGCACTTAAAAAGACTCAGGCCATCACTTTAGTGATTTTCGTTACAATGGGGCATTTTCTTTTGTACTTACATTTCTTTTTGTTTTCACCTTTTCTCTGTAAATTTATATTCTTTTGCACAGGTGTTCGCAATTCAAGCTAAAATAAAACTACAAGGCCAATGCCAATATTGCAAAGGCCAATGCCAAAATCTTTAACTATCACGCACACTACACACTAGCATGCAAGCATAACATGACCCTTCCTTAAGTGGAAACCTTTAAGATTAGATAGGAGGATTAGTAAGTGGCATGGTCGTTGCAGTAGTACCGCCGGTACCAGCACCAAAAGTTCCCCCCGCTCGAGCCACCAACCTGAGAAAGTGCTTCGGCGCTGGAAGTTTGAAGGTTTGGGGACCATACCTGATTTAAGTTTGCATTAGATATCAGCCTCTCCACATGCTCTCACTCTCTACACATGCATCAATGTTGATACATCACTTTCTCCACATGCTCTCACTCTCTATGTGTGCATCAATATTAATACGTCACTCTCTGCACATGCTCTCACTCTCTCTCTGTCTCTGTTTCTCTCTCTCTCTCTCTCTCTCTCTCTCTCTCTTTGTCACTCTTACCAACACACACACACTCTCTCTCTCTCTCTCTCTCTCTCTCTGTCACTCTCATGGACACCCTCCCTCTCTCTCTCTCTTTTTCTCACCTACTCCCTCTCTTTCTGTCGCTTTCACAGACTCTCTCTCTCTCTCTCTCTCTCTCTCTCTCAACACCCCCTCCCTTTCTCTCTTTCTATCACTCTCAATGACCTCTCTCTTCCCCTCATTTAAAAAACCCCCCATATCCCCCTCTTTCTCTGTCCTTCTCACACATTCTCCCTCTCTCTTTGTCGAACCTCTCTCTGTTTCACTCTCCTCCTCTCTTTCTTTTTCTTCTCCTTCTTCCATTTCTCTGTAGAAACTCATCCCTCTTCTCCAAAAAAAAAAACCCTAATCTGAATAAGAGGAAGCTAAAACATGCCCTGTACAAGAGCTTCTCATAGAGATCAAGAAGAGGAACAGAGAATCATAACAAAAAAATGGGTATGAAGAGAGTTATGGACCCAACATATCATCGTTGTGGTACATGTTTATATAATAGAAGACAGTGCCGAACTGATTATCCCTTGGCTCCTTACTTTCTGTATGCAGGAAGTAACAAGGATTATGGGGCAATTCACAAATTTTTTGGATACAGGAACTTTTTACGCCTTATTCAAAATGTACTCGAGGCAGATCACCAACAAACTATCAACTCCCTTGTATATGAAGCCACAGCTAGACTTCAGGAGCCCATCTTGGGATGTGTTTCTTATATCTTTCTCCTTGAACAACAAGTTCGAGAACTGAAGGAACAGGCTTCACAACTTCAAGCTCAATCAAAAGAAGAATCACCCAAACAATCCAAAGAGCCTGATCTGGATCCTTGGCTCAAGTATGCCATGGAATATCTAGATTGCAACATAGAAATTCTTCAAAAATACTCCAATCTCATTTCTCCCATCACAACTGCTCCAATTTCTTCTGAAATCTCCCTACCCAATTCCTCCTGTCACTTAAATCTGTACAACAAATTCTCATTCTCGTTGGTCTAATCTAGTTCAGCACTCGCAATCTAGTAACAACCACCAAAAGTCTCCAGGTCCGTTGGATCTCTCTACTTCTAACACGAGCTCTCTAGTGTCTAGTCCTACCCACTCCCCCTCTCCTACTCCAAAATGCTCCCACTGGTCTGATCTAGTCCAATACTTGCAATCTGGCATGTCCCAAATTCCCTTGAATCAAATAGAAAAATCAGGGTCCCAAAATATCCAAATCTTCCTCTAAATCTTCAAGGAAGTTCGTCAAAAACACCTACTCCATCCATTGATCCTTACTCTTTCTTCACTGTCAATAACTTAGCTCAAAGCTCATTCTTGGATTTAATTAACAAAATGGAGAATCAACATGCCTTCAAAGAAAAGAAAAGAACAATTCACGAGGTGGTATGAGCCTTAGAGCTAAGGCTCTTTTTGTTTGTTTTTTAAAAAAACAATTAAAAAAATTAGAATGAACATCACAGTCCATATTCGAGGTAGTCTCTGTACGTCGAGTGTGCATGGGATTGGGCCTACATGTCTTACTACGCATGTCCCTCCACCAGCTTAATGTAGTTTGGACCTTTGGGTGCTGTTTTATAGGGCAACTGGAAGGGTAAGCATCCCAGGACGGTACTGTCCTCAGAAGTAAGTCCTGAAGAACATTCACCCAGGGTTTTGTGAAACGGACTATAGGATCTATATTGTTGCTGAAAGCGCGTAGGATGTCGTTAGCATTCAACCTCTGAAAGGAAGCCTCACGTTAGCAGAATTCTGCTCCCACTCAGCAAAATCCAAATGTACATTTGTATCATTGTAACTTTTCATTATTTATTTCTTAAAAAAAAAATTCCTCTTTAGCACTATCTTCGCTTCTTATGCAATGTATCTCCACATTGGGCAATCAGTTCAAGAATCAGCTGTGGAAATACTATCTCTTGTTAATAACATAAGTGCACTTTCTAAAATGAGGGTTCTAATCCCCATCACTATCACGATCCACTTGTGTTTACTATCATTAATCTGAATCAGCTCAAAGGCCGACATGTATCCCAAGTTAGAAAAGACATGCTTGATCATTTCTAATCCTTCATTCAAGCATAATCCGAATACACTAGCATCACATGCAAGCCAATACTGCGAACACTGACATTATCAAATCCAAGCAGTACTAGTGCATTCAAAATTGTCCAAATCGTCTCATTGCCATATCAGTAGGCTACTTTACTCACTCAAATACACTCTTACTCTCTTTCAAATCAAAAAGCGAAAAGCAAAAAAAAAAGAAGCAAAAAAAGTCAAAAAAGGAAAAGATGAGAGAGAGAGAGAGAGAGAGATTGTCGGCCATGAGAAAAGAAAGAAAAAGAAAAGGAGAAGAGACGAAGAGAGAGAGAAAGTGTCTGTGGGGAAAGAAAAGAAAAAAGAGCATAAATATTCTCTCTCCCTCATTTCTTATTCCCTCATCCTCTTTAAGCGCAGCTCTTCCCTTATCTCTGCATCTCTGTATTTCTCTCTCTCCTCTTACTCACTCATCTTTCTCTCACTTTTCTCTCCTTATCATACTGATAGTCATTGTCTTCCACCGTTGTGCCTTGCGATTACGACCAAGACCAGAAGTTTGATCTTATTTCAGGCGTTCAAGTGCTAAAAAAATGGGTTTGGAGAACGACATGGATTTGGGTGAGATAATTATACTCTGCGAAGTGTGCATTCTTCTTTGGATGGCTGTGGCGGCTGCAGCTTACTTCTGGCTCAAACGACCTGATAATGAAGAAGTCCATAAAGACTAGGAAAAATGTTCGCCCTTGTGATTCAAATCATTTGTTGGGTGGGTTGGCTTTACCAATGAAAAATGGGTTGATGAAATGTAATGGTTTTCTTGTTGTTCTCTTTTTACTCCTATATGTATCAAAAAAAAAATCATCAATGAAAAGAGAATGTCAAGGATTGTGTAAATACACGGGCAGTCAATCATATGTGTTGTTCCCAGCCATCCAGTCCATGCACTATTTCTATATCCTTTATTAACAATCTGATTTTCCACCGATACACCCATGTGCCTTTCGCCACTCTCGCAAAGGGCCAATACTTCACCTACTGCCTAAAATTCCACTCCTTACAAGGCATCAAAACGCCACACAGGGGCAGTTTCTCCACTACTAAACATATGCATTGTCTACTTTGTATAAGTACATACATTTCTTTTATAAAAAAAAGAAACAAAGCAGCTTTTTTCATCATCTTACTTTAAAATCTCATGAATCATTGGATATGACTGTCTTGTAACTTGTTGAAGTCAATTTGGACATCGTATTGGACTTTTGGACACAACACACGATAGAACACGCCAAAAAGGCTTCAAGACCATGATTAATCATTACACTATCTAACACTGCTCATCATCGCAAGTGCATGCTGCTCTACCACAGCTGTAGCATATGGACAGTACACTCTCAGGGGCAGAAATACCTCAACTCAAGGCACGCCACACATCATCAAATACCAAAATGGGGTGGCCCATTGTTCCCCATAACATTGCACGAACTTCAATGTTGCACATACATGATTTCTAAAATCCAACTATAATTGTGTCAAAATGATGAGAGGCAATCGTTTCAGCTATCCATACACTATTATTCACTTGTTAGCTCACTTGAGCCATGCAATGAAAATCTCTTTCCAAATTCAAACCCCCTGAGGATCACCCCCCACACTGGGGTAATGAAAAAAAACCGGAGCTCAACGAAAAAGCAAAAAATAAAATAAAATACGGAAGCTGGACAAATCCACAGAATACTATCCAACTAGGATACTCACTTCAAACTGGGGCAATTCTCCACAAGTCGCATTCACTCAGTAATACTCACCCCATACTAGAATAGGGTAGGCAAAAAGAAAAAAAAGAAAAAAAAAAGCACAAAGCTTAAGGTGATCTCAGGCATTCTAGTCAACCTTTTCAAAAAAAAAATTGAGCCTTCATGCGATCCTTCATTTCTTAACCTATGAACCTGGCCGACAATACAACCTACTAAAAGTCCACTCTGATTGACACAAGTCTTGTTGAATTTATTAAATCATACTTTTGCATCATTTCAAAGACATGGGCCATCACATACTGTCAATTTCAAGATAGTCCGGCGGGCGTAGTGAAAACCTAAGAAAAAAAAGGGTGCTATGAATCAAGACTATAGCAAAACTGTCGATGCAGCAAATACGGACATGGACTGGGCATTCACCAAATATTGGGGCACTGAGCTCATACAGTCAAATGCGTTGCCTTTTAGTGTTCCAACAAGCAACAAGACAGACAATATCCACTAACTTATGAACATTCTTTTGCAGATGATAAACTCATGCATCAAATACTGTTGTAAATACTTTGTACATAGCATAACATTTCATTAAAAAAAAACACAAAAACAAAAATCATTCATACTTTACAGCATAGCAGAAAATGCATATCTTTTGTAACAGGGGCAACTGGTCCTGATACTTCTATCATCATTGTAAGGAGAACACTCACCTCTAGCCCAACATATTTTCTAAAGCCCAACTACTGGCCCAACATACTTTTTAAAGCCCAACTATTGGCCCAACATACTTTCAAAGCCCAACCACTGGCCCAACACTTCCGAAAACCTCACCACTGGCCCAATATACTTTCCAAAGCCCAACGATTGGCCCAACATACTTCCAAAGCCCAACTACTAGCCCGATATACTTCTAAAGCCCAACTACTGGCCTGGCATACTTCCAAATCCCAACTACTAGCCCAACATACTTTCAAAAGCCCAATTACTAGCCCAACATACTTCCAAAAGCCCAACTACTGGCCCAACATACTCCCAAAAGCCCAACCTACCGGCCCAACATACTTTCAAAAGTCTAACCACTGGCCCAACATAGTTCCAAAAACCTCACTACTGGCCTAACCTACTTCTAACCCACATCATACAACCTTTGCTCAGATTCCAACTCTACAGCAATCCCTCAGCTCAAATCTACATGCTAAATCAACCTCCCCCCTACTCGAGATCACCAAGTTCATATCATCCAACATCAGGGATGAGTTCGTCAAGTGGCGTCCTTTTTATCTCATTCAGTCTCAGGTGTGAGTCCGTCAAGGGACATCTTGTTCACAATCTCCCTATTGGGAATGAGTCCGTTAAGTGGCGTCCCGTTTATATCTTCAACACAAGAGTGAGTCTGTTAAGGGGCATCCTATTCACAATCTCACTATTGGGAATGAGTCCGTCAAGTGGCATCCCGTTTGTATCTTCAACACAGAAGTGAGTCCGTCAAGGGGCATCTTGTTCACAATCTCACTATTGGGAATGAGTCCATCAAGTGGCATCCCATTTACATCTTCAGCATATGAGTGAGTCCGTCAAGGGGCATCTTGTTCACAATCTCACTATTGGGAATGAGTCCGTTAAGTGGCATTCCGTTTACATCTTCAGCACTGGAGTGAGTCCGTCAAGGGGCATCATGTTCACAATCTCACTATTGGGAATGAGTCCGTCAAGTGACGTCCCATTTACATCTTCAGAATAGGAGTGAGTCCGTCAAGGGGTATCTTGTTCACAATCTCACTATTGGTAATGAGTCCGTCAAGTGGCATCCCGTTCACATCTTCAGCACAAGAGTGAGTCCGTGAAGGCACATCCTGTTCACAATCTCACTATTGGGAATGAGTCCGTCAAGTGGCATCTGGTTTACATCTTCAGTACAGGAGTGAGTCCGTCAAGGGGCATCCTGTTCACAATCTCACTATTGGGAATGAGTCCATCAAGTGGTATGCATTTACATCTTCAGCACAGGAGTGAGTCCGTCAAGGGGCATCTTGTTCACAATCTCACTATCAAGAATGAGTCCATTAAGTGGCGTTCCATTTATATCTTCAGCATATGAGTGAGTCCGTCAAGGGGCATCTTGTTCACAATCTCACTATTGGGAATGAGTCCGTCAAGTGGCATCCTATTTACATCATCAGCACTATAGTGAGTTCGTCAAGGGGCATCATGTTCACAATCTCACTATTGGGAATGACTCCGTCAAGTGACGTCCCATTTACATCTTCAGTATAGGAGTGAGTCCGTCAAGGGGTATCTTGTTCACAATCTCACTATTGGGAATGAGTCAGTGAAGTGGCATCTCGTTCACATCTTCAACACAGGAGTGAGTCCGTCAAGGGGCATCCTGTTCACAATCTCACTATTGGGAATGAGTCCGTCAAGTGGCATCCCATTTACATCTTCAGTACTAGAGTGAGTCCGTCAAGGGGCATCCTATTCACAATCTCACTATTGGGAATGAGTCTGTCAAGAAATTCACATCTTCAGCACTAGAGTGAGTCCGTCAAGGGGCATCCCGTTCACAATTGCACTATCATGAATGAATCAGTCAAGTGACGTCCCTTTGAGATCTTCAAGCTCAGGAGTGATTCCGTCAAGAGGCATCCTGTTCACAATATCACCATCGGGACTAAGTGCGTCAAGTGGCTTCCTGTTATCATCAACATCAACCTCAGTTTTGGATTACGCGGCTTCGTACTTCCTGACTACATCCCTCTTTCCCCAGCAATGCGAACTACGCACCGTCCAATTCTCCAAAAGGAGATACGTAGGCACCTGTAAAGGCTCGACCATTCCCTCACTTTACTACATTCTCGGTTAAAGTTCAAGATTACGTGGCTTCGCACTTCTCAACTACACCGTCTCTCAGCATCTCTCAACTACCCAGGTTTGCATGAACTGCACACGGTCCGATTCTTCTAACGGGAGGCACGTAGGAAGCTTTAAGAACTCGACCATACCCTCAATTTACTACATTCTTGGTTAAAGTTCGAGATTACGCGATTATGCACTTCTCGACTACACTGTCTACACCATCCCTCTTCTATTCGACTCTCATATGAATCCCTAGACAGGGTCGTTCGCCCATTCTAGTGACACTCTCAATCCTCAGCGGAGCTATCTACCTAACCTCGCACTACTCCCAATTCCCAACTGCCTACCTTGTCAGGCCACTCACTTGCCTACTCTGGAATGTCACTTCACTCCTCGCCAATCATGGCGTCACTCACTTGAACCACGCTCGTCCTAAGTCTTCTCCACATAAGATAAGTGGGCATCTCGAACAGATTTTGAGATCATTCATATTCTTGTACATGCTTCTCATAAAAAAAAATCATATCAAGAAAGAGTTGAGGCAAAAATGGGTGTCTCCTAATCTTTGTCACGATTTGCTTTGCAAAACATGACAAAGAGGGGCAGCTGTAGACACCGTAATTTTTCCCAATCCAATCATTTCAATATAAAGTACTTGTTGACACGAGCCTGCCACTTTTTGAATCATCCCAATCAGACATTAGATGAAAAAGATGCTACAAATCAAAGCTTATTGGGACAAAGATCAACATGAGCACGTGCACCTTTGCACACCATATAAACTCTCACCAATAATGCACCAGCATTTGCTGGTGCGTATTCCTCACCTGCTCTCTTCCTTTCTTTCGCTACTCATTTCTTGTCCCCCCTCCCACTAGTCTCCTTTCTTTTTATTTTTATTTTTTATTTTTCTTTCTCTTCTCTCTTTCTCCCTTTTTTTGCTTATAAAAATCACTTCATCTGAGGAGAGAAAGGGGGGGGGGGGGGGGAACGAAGGAGAAAAGAGGCTCCTCTCTGTATCTCCCTCATACTCCACATCTCTCTCACCATCCTTCCATATCCCTCACTTCATCATTAAATACAAAAAACCCCTACAAAAAAAAGAGTTTAAATTTTTTCACCACCATACCACCCCTTCTAAATCATCACCATCAAGGTCATCACTACAATCACCACCCTCCACGTAGCTATCATATCATCACGATTCCCATCAACATACCTCACAGCCACTGTACCATCGCCGTCATCATACTGCATCAAATCACCGCCCAACATCTCAGTCATTTACCATCAATATTCTAACAAATTTCTCGAGTTCCTCTAATAATTCAGGTTTTTTTATTTTATTTTATTTTAGTTTATTTTATTTTTCTCTCTTGTACATATAATTTTTTTCTTGGTTGATAAAAAATAATAAATATATATACATCCACGTCATACTCGGAATTACTTGGTTTCCAATATAAAAATCACGTCCGACTCTGGATTATTTGGTTCCCAATACGGAAATCCCACGTGGTTTCTAATACGGAGAATCATGCTCTACTGGGGATGACGTGGTTGCTAATACGGGGACCTCTGTTCTACTGGGGACTACACGGTTTTCTAACATGGAAATCCATGTCTAAATAATAAAAATCACTTTTCAATTATTTGGGCACCATCCCTTTCTTCTGGTATAAAATAAAAAATAAAAATAAATAAAAAAAGAAGTAAAAAAGAAAAATACAAAAAGTGGACTTTCTCAAAATAAAACTCCAATGCTACCTTTGCTTGGAATCTGCAAACAACACAGGTATGACAGGTATGTAAATTCCTATATGACTTTTAGAAGTCCTATTAAATGTGGCCCACTAGCCTTCTATGTTAGTTGAACTCCATTAACTATTTAGCCAATAGAAGATTGCCCCAATTAATATATATATTTATATATGTATGTATATATATAAAAGATATACGTTATTAATTGTTGAGAGAACCAATGATTGAATGGTTCATCTTTCAACAGTTATTAAATAAGGGACTTTTCATATTTCAAGGAAATATTTATGAAAGTCATTACGTATTCCAAGACCATCTTTATGACAGTCATTAATAGGCCCTCTTCTCTCCTCTATAAAAGGTACACCCTACCCCTTGAAAGTTAACGTCAATCAATTACAGAAATAAGGGTGTGCATAATTGAGAGACAAAGAGAAGAAGAAGAAGCCTAGAGTAAAGTTTAATCTAAGGGGTTCCAATTTCTTCTCTACTAATTTCAATGGCGAATAACGGTATGTGAAATTACATTTTAATTCTTAAGGTATATTATATTCAAGATCTTGGCATATAAAATTATTTTCGCATGATTGTTACTATCAATTAAATTCTAACAGTTGGTATCAGAGCCATGTTTTGGATATACACATCTTAGAATAAAAGTTTTGAGTATTGAATCATATCTCAATGTCGTTCAAATTGTTTTAACAATCTTGATATGTTCTAGAAATCCACATAATATGATATATACATGTCCGTGTATATATATCACAGATTCGTGGTGTTGCTCATGTTAAAGCATGTTCGTTGGCATATCATGGTTTATATTACATGCTGATTGTTCATACCCACTTCAAGTGTAGTCCTTTTTAGTTTCATTGTATGATGATTGGTTTCTATATATGCAAAATATTATATCAGAATATATTTTAGTGTTGGATATTCATTTTTGCTAAGAAATGGAATTGGACAGTGGGTTATTTTCAATCATGAACAAGACTTATGTGAGTATATGTTGAGAAAATTTGGGTTACACATATATGTTTGGATATTTGTATGACCTACAAAAATTTGGTCATCAAATCCCATTTTTATTTCTTTACTATTTAATGGCAGTATATTCGAGTTTTTTCTCTATTTAGTTTTTACTTAAAGTTTTAGAGTTATTGCTAAATATTTGTCATTGAATAGATTTCAATCACATGAAAGAGGACATGAATTGAAGTTATTAATATTATTGTTTTATTAAATTAGTGATTGAGTAAATAAATGACAATTTAGCAATTAAATAATAACTCTAATAAAAGTGATAGAAAATATAGAATTTTAGAGTTATTGCTTAAAGTAATCATTGAACAGAAAATTCAATTACATAAAAGGAAAAATCAGAAATTACTGTTATTTTCATTAAAATTAGTAATTGAATTTGTAAATGATGACTTTAGCAAATAAATAAATAACTCTAATAAAAGGTTAGAGAATATTATTGGTTAGTTTTATTTTCATAGGGTTTATTAACTTGGTAGTTGCCAAAGTGACCTACGTTAGTGAGCCTTATGAATATATAACTACATTAAAGATTAGTGAAATAAGGGTGACACAAAATACAATAATATTCTCAATGGCAATCATAGTTGGGAGATTGGGGCTAGCCCAAAGGAGAGTCACTTTCAACTAACTATGAACTGGATAGGGTAATGTAATTTGTGTTACTGAGTAGTTTAGAATTGGATACCCAAAGGTAACATGACTAACTATTAGGTGACATAAATTACATTAGACCTATATAGGTGATAATATTTTGCACCTATAGAGTGGACACTAGATATGCTATGGTTTCGCCCAAAGGAGAAACTGTAGTGATGTCAATAGTTCATCTATTTAGAATTTATAATTCTATATTAAAGATAGACTCAAGGCCTTAACGTGAGCATTGTCCTATTTCAGTGACTGTTCCCACTTCGTTGCACTCTCATGCATCTAGCATTCCAACTCTTAATGGGTCAAATTTTTCGGAATGGTATGAACAAGTCCAATTCACACTAGGTGTGTTAGATCTTGACATGGCACTATTGGTTGACAAACCTGAGGAAGTTACTACTGACAGTACTGTAGTACAGGTTGACATTATGAAAGCCTGAGAGAGATCGAACAGACTTAATCTTATGTTTATGAGAATGACCATAGCTAATAACATTAAGACTTCTCTTCCTCAAACTAATAGAGCATTGGAACTTTTGACTGCTATTAAAGAACGTTTTAAATCAGCAGATAAGTCACTAGCAGGCACACTTATGGCAGAATTAACTACTGTCAAATATGATGGTAATAAAGGAGTTTAGGAACATATCCTCTATATGACTGACAAAGCTGCAAAATTAGGAGCACTAGGAATGCAAGTGGATGAATCCTTCTTAGTACAGTTTATTCTCAACTCACTCCCTTCTCAGTTCGGCCCATTCAAAATTCACTATAATACTCATAAAGACAAATGGAATTTTAATGAGCTGACTAGTATGTGTATTCAAGAGGAAGTGAGATTAAGGCAAGAAGAACCCCACTCTGTGCTAGTTGTAACTCATGAAGCTAAAAAAAAAGGAAAGTTTGTGAAAGGAAAGAGGATACCACCAAAGAAAGGTGATGGACCTAGGAAAAGTAGCCAAGGCCATGGAAAGTTTATTGTCACGTGTTATTTTTGTGGCAAGAAAGGACATGTGAAGAAGGACTGCAGCAAGCGTAAGGCTTGGTTCGAAAAGAGAGGTACCAATCTTTCTTTTGTATGTTATGAATCAAATCTTGTTGAAGTTCCTTCTAATACTTGGTGGATTGACTCTGGGGCCTCAACTCACATAACAAATTCAATGCATGGATTCCTTACAACCCGGAACCCGAAGGAAAGTGAATGATTCATCTATATTGGGAACCGTCTCAAAGCGGAAGTGGTATTTGTTGGAACCTACTGCCTATTCTTGGAGACGGGTCATCAGATGGATCTTATGGACACTTTTTATGTACCTTTGATTTCTAGGAATTTGGTTTCTCTATCCAGATTAGATGTTGCTGGATATTCTATTTTATTTGGTTGTGCGAAACTTAGTTTAATGTATAACTCTATTATGGTTGGTTCTGGTATTTTATATGACGGTCTTTATAAAATTTCCTTGAATCATGAGTTTGCACAATCTTTAATAGCATTGCATTCAAATGTTGGTTCAAAACGAGGTCTAATTAATGAAAACTCTTCAATCTTGTGGCATAAAAGACTGGGGCATTTCTCCAGGGATAGAATTGAGAGATTGGTGAAGACTGGGATTTTGGATAACCTAGACTTCACTGATTTTCAAGTGTGTGTGGAATGCATTAAGGGAAAGCAAACCAAACACACTAAGAAAGGTGCCACAAGAAGTACTAAGCTTCTTGAGATAATTCATACAGATATTTGTGGACCACTCTCCATTCCATGTTTTGCTGGAGAAAAGTACTTTATCACCTTTATAGATGATTTTTCTCGCTATGGTTATGTATATCTAATACATGAAAAGTCTCAGGCCGTTGACATCCTTGAGGTGTTCAGTACTGAGGTCGAGAGACAGTTAGATAGAAAGGTTAAAATAGTGAGGTCTGATAGAGGTGGTGAATTCTATGGTAGATATGATGAGACGGGTCAAAATCCTGGTCCATTTGCCAAATTTCTTGAAAAGCATGGCATTCGTGCTCAATACACAATGCCAGGTACGCCACAGCAGAATGGAGTTGCTGAAAGGCGTAATCGTACTCTTTTGGATATGGTTAGGAGCATGATGAGTTTTTCAACTGTACCTGATTCATTGTGGGGTGAAGCATTAAAGACTACAATGTATATCTTGAACAAGGTTCCTAGTAAGGCGGGTCCCAACAACTCCTTTCGAGTTGTGGACTGGTAGGAAGCCTAGATTGAGACATTTACATGTTTGGGGCTGTCCAGCAGAAGCAAGGATCTTCAATCCACATGAAAAAAAGTTAGATTCAAGGACAATATCTGGATATTTCATTGGTTATCCAGATAAGTCCAAAGGGTACAAATTTTATTATCCTAACCATAGTACGAGGATTGTGGAAACTGGTAATGCCAGATTCTTAGAGAATGGCGAAGTTAGTGGGAGTGATGAATAAAGAAAAGTTAATCTTGAGGAACTAAGAGTGGATATCCTACCACCCTTTCCTCCTCGAGAAATTGTTGTTCCTCAAGCTATTCAACCAGTTGAGGGAAATGAACAACATAATGAAAATGATTCACCACTTCATAAGGATGTTGCCATTGAAAATAATGTAGTATCACCACAACTGGTAGTTCTGAGAAAATCTCATAGGGAAAGAAAACTCGCCATTTCAGATGATTATGTGGTGTATCTACAAGAATCTGATTTTGATATTGGGATTAATAAGGATCCGGTTTCATTTTCACAAGCCATGGAAAGTGATAATTCTATTAAATGGATCGATGCTATGAATGAAGAGTTGAAATCAATGGACCAGAATGGTGTCTGGGATCTCATTGAATTGCCTAATAATTGTAAGAAAGTCGCCTGTAAATGTTTTAAGACCAAGCGCGACGCTAAAGGCAATATCGAGAGATATAAGGCCAGACTTGTGGCTAAAGGTTTCACTCAGAAAGAAGGCATTGATTATAGAGAGACCTTCTCTCCAGTATCTAAGAAGGACTCATTTAGAATTATCATGGCACTTGTAGCTCATTATGATCTAGAGTTACATCAATTGGATGTGAAAACTGTATTTTTAAATGGAAATTTGGATGAGGATATCTACATGGAACAACCTGAAGGGTTCACAAAGAAAGGAAAAGAACATTTGGCTTGCAAATTAAAGAAATCCATTTACGGTCTTAAACAAGCTTCCAGGCAATGATATATAAAGTTTAATGAGACCATTACTGATTTTGGATTTAAGGAAAACACTGTTGATCATTGTATTTATCTAAAGATCAGTGGGAGCAAGTTTATCTTTTTGGTCTTATATGTGGATGATATTTTGTTAGCCAGTAGTGATCTTGGTTTGTTACACGAAACCAAGGAGCATCTTTCTAAGTGCTTTAATATGGGTGAGGCATCCTATGTTATTGGCGTAGAGATCTTTAGGGATCGATCTCGAGGATTGCTAGGACTGTCTCAGAAAGGTTATATCAATCGAGTCTTGGAAAGATTCAATATGCATCTATGTTCGGTCAGTGATGCACCAATCATGAAAGCTCCTAGGAATGACTTAGAAAAGGAACAAATGAAGAAAGTTCCATATGCATCAGCTGTGGGGAGCTTAATGTATGCTCAGATTTGTACTAGACCGGATATTAACTTTGTAGTTGGAATGTTAGGTAGTTATCAAAGTAATCCAGGAATGGAACACTGGAAAGCAGCAAAGAAAGTTATGTGATATCTTCAAGGGACGAAGGATTATATGCTCACATATGGGTCGTTTCATGTGGTTAAATGGTTGTTAAAAGTGTATAATAAGATGTTAAAACAGTTAAATAGGAAACTGTAAATGCAACTATTTAATCTAAAACTCTTCTCACGGAAGAAGTTGATAATTCTGACTATCTTATAAATGAGTAGTAAAGGTACCTAATAAAGCGCCACTAAAAAATATATGACACAAGTAGGGTATTTCCTCTATAAAAAAAAGGCCATGAATGTGTTCGTAGGCCTTAATTGATATTCGAATACAATCTATAAATCCTGAATTTGATGGAAGAAGTTGACCAAGATGTAAATATTAGTGACCAATTCATAATAGCTACTAAAATAGCCACTTTATATGACATTTTAAATATTCTAGAACATAAATATTAGAGAAGAAGTTGACCAAAATGTGAAATTAGTGACCAATTCCTAAATAGCTACTAAAATAGTCACTTTTTAAAACTTTTTTTAAAGTGAATAATAAATATCCCAAAACTTGCTGACCTAAATGCAATTACATATATTACAATATATGAATCCTAAATTTGAGAGAAGAAGTTGAGCAAATTGTAAATATTAGTGATCAATTCCTAAATAACCACTAAAATAGCCACTTTTTTTAAAATATTTATGTAGTGAATAATAAATATCCCAAAAAATATTGACCCAAATGTAATTAGACACAAATTGTTGATTGAAACCTCATTTGAGAGAAGAAGTTGACCAAATTATAAATATTAGTGATCAATTCCTAAATAGCCACCAAAATAGCCACTTTTGTTGACTTTTTTTGAAGTCAATAACAAATATCCCAAAAATTGTTGACCCAAATGTAATTAGACACAAGATTGTTGATTAAAACCTCATTATTATATTAAATAAAATTTCAAAAGCTGACTTGAATGTAATTATTTATCCAAAATGACAGATTTACCCTTAGATAAATCAATATATCCTTGCGATGTATAGATAGATATATGGGTAATTATGGTGTTGTGAAGGGTAAAAGAGGAAGTTTATATTTTTTGACGTGCTTGTTTATTCGTTTGTATAGTATAGTAGATATATAGATATAAAAGATATACGTTATTAATTGTTGAGAGAACCAATGATTGAATGGTTCATCTTTCAACAGTTATTAAATAAGGGACTTTTCATATTTCAAGGAAATATTTATGAAAGTCATTACGTATTACAAGACCGTCTTTATGACAGTCATTAATAGGCCCTCTTCTCTCCTCTATAAAAGGTACACCCTACCCCTTGAAAGTTAACCTCAATCAATTACAGAAATAAGGGTGTGCATAATTGAGAGACAGAGAGAAGAAGAAGAAGCCTAGAGTAAAGTTTAATCTACGGGGTTCCAATTTCTTCTCTACCAATTTCAATGGCGAATAACAGTATGTGAAATTACATTTTAATTCTTAAGGTGTATTATATTCAAGATCTTGGCATATAAAATTTTTTCCGCATGATAGTTTCTATCAATTAAATTCTAACAAGGTAAGTCTTCTTATCCTACACACACTTCACAATTTTTTCTTTCTTTTGGGCACCAACCCTTACTTCCGGTACACTTTTCAGTCAATTGGGCACAAATCCTTACTTCCAGTATTGGACTAAAAGGACTGAAAAAAATAAAAATAATAAAATAATAAAAATACAAAAAAAATTATTTCTCAGTTATTTGGTCACCGACCCTTACTTTTAGTACATTTTCAGTCATTTGGGCACAGATTCTTGTTTTTGGTATAGGAATAAAAGCACACGAAAAAAAATAATAAAATAAAAAAATAGAAAAGTACAAAAAAAATATACATCATTCTCCATGCACTTGCATAGTCTCATTTCAATCTCAATCACTTTCCAAAGGTTAAAATCTAGGACTATACCACGTGGGTTAAAGTTCCTAGTTACACCCACTCTTTCTCAAATCACTATATCACACATGCACGGTCAAACAGGACCATTTTTCTTCCTCTAAAAAAAATCATGCATACACTCACATAAACAAGTCAGAACTACGTTTGGCCTGATTCCTGTCTTGGGATACGTAAGCAACTCTCAAAGAGTGCGGCCATACCTATCACAATTTTCTGTCCTATTCACTTTCTAAATTATTTTTTCTTTTTTAAAAAAAATGCCCCATTTTAATAAAAATCATTAAAATTGGCAACCGTGTTTGCACGGATGTTCAAGGGTGCCTAATATTTTCCCTCGGCATAATCGAATCCCCGAACCCATCTCTAAAATCTCTAGTTTTTGCATGGCTATTAAGAGTCATACTTTTAAAGGGCCCACTTTTCTCAAAACTTTTTTTAAGAAAAAAGGTCAAAGATGAATTACTTTAATTATCTTTGCATGGGTGCTAACACCCCAAATGTTAGATGGCGACTCTGAACTTTTTCAAATAGGCCTTACCATACTCTTTTCACCCTTTCCAATAAACATTAAGTTGCAATTCACCCACTCTCAGGAAGTCGGGCCCACACTGACAGTCTGACGCTCTGAAAACGCGGGTGCGACACTTGGGTGATAATATCATAATATTATGGGATATGGAATTATATATATATATATATATGTATATCTTTTACTTGCAAGCAAAGTCAGCCGAATGAAGCCAACATGCAGACCAGATTCAAGATATATATACTTGTATATATATTCGAAGATATGACAACTCTTATCTGATTGGGAGGAAAAACTGGTATTTTATACCAGATAAGTATAGACAATTTTGTTAGAGCAGGTTTATGGAGATCAATCTGGTAAACTTTATCAGATATTCTTTGAAAATCAACATGCCTTATCTATACCAGTCAGGCCGCTACAAATAAGCAGGCAAGCCAAGCTTCCAATGGACTCCGCGTCACCTTGACAAACCTCATTCAACAAGCATACAAAAAAGCATTCTTAGTTCTTTTAGCGTTCTTAGCATTCTTCAAATTCTCTATGTAATTTTTCCTTTCATCAATTAAATAAAAGTTCAGTTTTTATTTAATCTCTCTTTATGGTTTTTTATCACTTGCTAGATTTGTGCGCTTCAGTACTGTCTAGGGATCACAGGCCAAGGGTACTTTCCTATTTGGCTATCACAATCACCTGTTAGAAGTTAGATTCTCTAACCCTTTTGTATCACTCACACAAGCGATATAGGAAATTAGTTTGCACACACCGAACCATTATTGGTTTTGGCACGCCCGCACAAAACTACAAGCAAACAATTTGGCACGCCCAGTGGGACATCACTTAGTGATGAATCATGTTCACTGAAGCATGGCTGCAGTTCTACCACGACCAGATTCGTTGGCAGAATGCATCAATAAGCCAACTTCATGAAGAAATCTATCGTCTCAACAACGATGGATATTGAAATGAAATTGGTCATCTTTATAATGAGATAGACCGTTTTGAGGCCGACATATAATTTTTTAATCAGGAAATCGGCCTTCTCAAATCTTCGAATGGAGTTGATGAACAACCACCCGATGGAAATTCGTTCATATCTCTGGACGATTTTCTATACAGTGGATGGCAAGAGAAATTGCTTCGTGACAACATTTATTGTGCTCTTGAAGAAATGAAGAGGTTCTCGAAAGAAGACCGGGCAATGCTTTGCCAGCTTGGAGAGGTCACGAGAGCAAGGCAATACTGGCATCTCTAAAGCAAGAGACTGAACAAATTGTCACCATGCCATCCAAACCGCTCGGGGGGCTAATAGACGAAAAAATAATTGCTAGTGATGGGCTGAAAATTTTTATTTTGACTATAGAGCACCTTCCCGATGTTGAAGAAGACGATGAAGCACTCGGGGGGCAAACTTTAAACGAGCCTCACAATATTGTTGAGGCCGAAAGAGAAGAGTGTGATAGGCCGAATAGTCCTGTATCGGCTATAAAGCCTCCTAGTGATGAGGAGGACAATGATAAAGACCCCCTTGTTGATGAAGATTTTGACAATGAAGTGCTCGGGGGCAAGCTCGCAGAGACCGATTGACTGTAAATCGGTTCATGAATATTTTGAACAACTTTCCTTGAGGAAGTTAACCCTTGAGGAGTTGTTCAAATTTTTTGGTCTCATCATAGTGATCGATTACATTTTTTATTCTAAGCCAATTGATTATTTGGCTTGAGTTGATTTACATCCACAATGGCCGTGTGGATGCCACCAAAAACTAGCACTGATTTGGTGGCTATTTTTTCAATAATGGTACTATCAAAGAAGTACTAAAGACCGAATAGAGATCTTAATTCGGTCAAAATAATATTACGGGCTGTCTTACCAGACCGTTAAGAAATAAATAAATAAAAGCATGGCTGAAAAGAAGCTTGAAATACTAAATTAGTCATAGAGGTTGATGTGAGCGCGAGTCTGCCTAACTGGTGTTGATAGGTTTGGAGGTTGATGCTGACTTTGTCAAATGATGTGGGTCTCTAATGGATTGGCTTGGTGATTAAGGCCGATTGGTATTGCTAATTATAGTCCATATGGTGGTGTGTATTAAGTCACCAGCTTGGTAATGTGAACAGAGTGGAATGAAGTTACCAAGACAATAGGTGGCCGATCAACCAAATCTTTTTAGAAATGCATTTTTGAATGTGATTGTTGAAAGATTTATAACTGGTGGGACCCATTGTATTGTTTTTTACATGATGAGGCAAAATGGCACGCATGCTTAGGCAGTCTTAACATGTTGGGAGGAAGTTCACCAGTCTTATAGCCAAGACCGATATTGGTCTAAAGGTAATCGATCTGGAAAAATATGACTCTTCAAAATTCACTTGTTTTTATTTTAAAGAGTCAGGGGGGCAATCGTTTGCACCCAAAAAATACATTTTTTAAGTTAAATTTTGTATAAGGCCGATTGTGATATTTCAATCGGACTATAAGACCGATCACATAACTTAGGGGGTGTCACGCCCGTTCTAGAAAATCATGATTTTAAAATGCATAAATGAAATTTTGTGAATTATCACTGTTAGTTGATTATTGAGAATGAGGTTGACTAGAGGTCAACGGTGAGGTGTCAATCGAAGACACGGTAATAAGATATCATGTGGCATCAACACGATTAAATGACATTTATATGATTAAATATTATTTGAGATTTCTGGTATTTTCATGAATAGTAAATTTACATGTGTAGAGTAAATTTCTAGTAGTTTGATCCTATTTTAGATCATTGTGAACACTGTGGTGAGAACGTGAGAGATACATTGCTCAAAAAGTAGGTAGTCTAGAGATTCCACGAAATTAGTTTCAGAACGTGATTTTTGGACCCAAACGGAACCTAGAGGAAAACTTATATAAATTTTAGTTTTAACTCGTGAAGGCATAAAATGGACGTATGAGACGTTTCAGGACTTAATTAAAAGTTTTGAGAACTCGTGGGGAAGTAAACGTAATCCCGAGAGTCGTGCTTATATATAGTGGTAGATGAGATTTTCATTATTATCCACAACTTCAAAATATCTAGAGGAGGAGAGAGAAAAAGGGAGATTTATTGCCACGACCTTGTTGACGACAAACGGCGATCGTCCGTCCGTCAGTTTTTCACCAGATTTCGTATTTGGACTCCCCGAGGTAAGAGCTTCATTTTTATACCTCTTAGGCCTCGTTTGACAAAAAAATTTTGAAAAGTTAATTTTAAGAAATTGGGAAAAACATGTCAATACTTGTAGGAATCGCTTGAGATCGGAGATCTGACGTTTATTTGGTCTCCTAGTACTTCTCCTGAAGTTTGAGAGCTATTGCTCGAGGTATGAATTCCGAACCTATGTAATATAGAGAATTTTGGATGTTTTAGATATTTTGTATGAATTGTGATTCAGGAAAACTTATGTGTTAAATTAGGCCTGTTAATTTTAGCGAGTACGTATAGAAAAACATGGTGACATGATTATGTGAGTATGCCAAATGTTTATGTGGGTCAAAGGGGAGTTGGATATAATTTTATGTCGATGCACGCCTCTCGATGTTTGAGAGTTTATAGTAGTGTCGACTACTTGCTTGGTGTGGGAAGTGGCGAACTAGAGCAGTTGGATGCAATGGTTGAGTGATCCTTGGCTAACCATTGGCATCGCGATTTAAGATTTAAGACTTGCCGGTATACTGAGTGAATGCGTATCTCTCTCCCTAGAGACTAAATTATGTGAATTAGATGTTTAAAACATGGATTGCCTCATATGCATTTGTTTAGAATTGTACACTCAGCATATAGCTGAGCAGTGGAGACTTCCTCCATTGCAGGTGAAAAGAAAAAGGGCAAGAAGAAGCAAGAATAGTGAGGGCTAGGAATGCTAGGGGAATCACACTTGTTTATACTTTTGGGTTCTTTCTAAACTTGTAATAAGAACTTTGGATTTGTAACATGTTTAGTTAAAATCTTGGAGATATGGTAGTATTGTAATATATATAAACTCTTGTTTTATGTTTGGAATCGTGAATCATAGTTGTGTTCATGTTGGGAATTGGTTGGAAGAACCTTAGTTTGGGATTGCTGCAGATTGGGCTTTTCAGCCATAAGGTTCAGTCGACTGGACCCTTGTGTTTCAGCAAGAATCCTTTCAGTTTCGAAAGGCTTCAGTCGACTGAGGATGATTTCAGTCGACTGGTTTCTACACAAAAAGTGGACATTCTGCATGCATAGTGTCTAGTCGACTGGACAAGGCACCAGTCGACTGAAAAATTAAGGCCCTAGTCGACTGAGTCCCTGACACAGTCGACTGGACAGGCTGGTAAAACTTTTCTTACATTCTGTTTTGAACCTCCAGTCGACCGGACCCTCTATCAGTCGACTGGATCTCTATATTTCAAAATGAATTCTTTTGGATGCGTTCCAATTGGCCAAACTTTTTCTAACTCTGATTTTAAAGGATTTTACTTATGTTTTCCGCTGCTATTTACTTTAAAGGAACTAGATAAGCCTTGATGGCGTGCCACATGTCCTATTTTCGTGCGTAGCGGGATGGGTCGTGACAGGGGGCTAAGTGACTGGTTCAAGGTTAATAGGGCCAAATGAGTTTTTAATCAGACTGACATCATCCTTGTTCGGGCTAGCCAACGTATGATCGGGCAGACCAACATTCTGAATTCATCCACCAGTGATTTGCTATTTAAGTCATCATGTTTGTTGACTATTTAAATGAAGAAGTACCACTCCTGTGCTATGCAAAATTTAACGAAGTGGGCAACGCTTGTGTACTTTGATCATTACATGAGGATATGCCATTTGTTATGCCCGTTTGGCTTGACAATATTTATGCTACTTTTGTAATTATTTGGGCCATCACTTGGTTGGGGTTCAAAGTAAATATTGCTATTTTGATTTGACCATTTTGTGAATATGGTCTTTATTCAATTGATCAACTGTAGTAGTCAACCTCTTTTGGTCTGCCTATGCTTCATTTGGCAGTCATTCAATTAGGCTAAGTATGATTGGCTTTTGCTTCATTGGCTTTTCTTTGGCAGCACTTTAGTGGGCCACCTTAATTAAATAATATGGTGACTATGTTGATCAAATTATAATTTTGGGAAACTTCACGTGTAATTCGGACTGACCTGTGAGTTCGATCTTATGGTTTAATGTACACCAAGCATTCATCAAGTCAAGAAGGGTGGGCCCAGGCATCATCATCACGAGTACATATGGCACATGGGATAAAGTTTTAACATTGAAGGCAAATGGTCATCACACCAAAGTGCAAATCCACTGTCCCGGGTCAATACCAACATTCGGGAACATGTCAGTCCAACCTAAGCTTGTTTAGGCGTCTTTTCTATTCATTGGGCTGAACTATGAGTGGCCTTTGCTTTGACTTGGTCACTTTAATTGGAAGTATATTACTCTACAAACTCTCTAAATATTGGTGATAATGTTCCCATAATATTGTGATAATTCAAGAATATGGAAAGATAATATTTATATTATCTTTTATGGGGAAAATATTGTCACTAATGGAAACAATATCAAAATATCTTGGGTGATAATATCATAATATTATAGGATATGGAAATATATATATATATATATATATATATCTTTTACTTGCAAGCAAAGTCAGCCGAATGAAGCCAACATGCGAACCAGATTCAAGATATATATACATGTACATATATATATTCGAAGATATGACAGCTCTTATCTGATTGGGAGGAAAAACTGGTATTTTATACTAGATAATTATAGACAATTTTATTAGAGCAGGTTTATGGAGATAAATCTGGTAAACTTTATCAGATATTCTTTGAAGATCAACATGCCTTATCTGTACCAGTCAGGCCGCTACAAAGAAGCAGGCAGGTCAAGCTTCCAATGGACTCCGCGTCACCTCGACAAATCGCATTCAACAAGCATCCAAAAAAGCAGTCTTAGTTCTTTTAGCGTTCTTCGCATTCTTAGAATTCTCTATGTAATTTTTCTTTTCATCAATTAAATAAAAATTCAATTTTTATTTAATCTCTCTTTATGGCTTTTCATCACTTGCTAGACTTGTGCGCTTCAGTACTGTCTAGGGATCACAGGCCAAGGGTACTTTCTTACTTGGCCATCACAATCACCAGTTAGAAGTTAGATTCTCTAAGCCTTGTGTATCACTCACACAAGAGATATATGAAATTAGTTTACACACACTGAACTATTATTGGTTCTGGCACGCCCACGCAAAACTACAAGCAAGCACCTTCCCAGACCTCTGGCCACCACCCTCGCCATCGCCGGCGACTATCACTCTCGCCATATCCGGTGACCACTGCCATCTCCAATGACCACCACCTGTGCCACCTCTTTACCACCACATTTCCAACATCTTACCACCATCCCTGTCATTCCCGACCACTAGTGACCACCGCCCACCACTCGACTAACCTCGGCAACCACTACTATCACTATTGAAAATTGTCTTTTTGCTTAGCAAATGTGAAATTTCACTTAAAATCTTCGCATCCTACCAAGCCCTAGAGCTTACAAGGCCAGTCGGCAGTCACTCAAAATTGGAGAAAAAAAACCTTACTAGGAAGGTGTTTTTTTTTTGGCTAAACATTACTAGGAAGGTATTGGTGGCTCGTGATGGTAGTAATGGTGGAGTTGGTGGCTCACGGTAGTGCTGGCTCTTGATGGAGTGAGATTGTGGTTGTGGCGACTTGCAATGGTATTGGTAGTGGTAGTGGTGGCTTACGATGGCAGTGGTGGTGTGATGGTGGTGGTGGCTCACGATGGCGATGGTAGTGGTAGTGGCTTGCGATGGTAGTGGTGCGTGATGGTGATGGTGGCGGTTCATGGTGGCGCAAAGGTGGTGGCGACCATGATAGGGAGGAGAGAGAGAGAGAGAGAGAGAGAGAGAGAGAGAGAGAGAGAGAAGAGTTGGTGGTAGTGGTGGTTCCCTAGGGTTCTAGGTAGAGGTGTCAAACGGGGTGGCCCGCCCCGCCACCTTAACGAGTTGGGCGAATTTTGGCGAGTCACGGGGCGAGTCGGCGAAATAGACGGGGCGGGGCGAATTGACTCGGTAAGGGATATATGGTGATTCGCCCCAACCCACTAATTCGTGGGTCAACGGGGCGAGGCGAGGCGGGGCGGCTAACTCGCAGGTTGGTTGGCGAATTAGCCCACGAGTTAGCCCGCGAATTGCTTGCAAAAACTTATTTTTAATTTTAATAAAAAAAAATTCTAAAAAAAAATTTAATAAAATACTTTATTTAAAAATTGTTTGTTGAAAAAAGTATTTGGAAACTATTTTTTTTTAAAAAAAATGTATTTTCTACCTAAAAGTTTAATATAATTGTTTATTAATAAATAGTTTATTTGAAAACAATTAAATAAAAATGTTATATTCACGGGTTGGTGAGGCGGGGCGAGGTGGGTCCGCGAGGCGAGGCGGGTTACGAGGCGAGGCGAGTTGGTGGCGAGTCGGTGGGTTGATGAGCTGGGCCACGGGGCGAGTTGTGGGTTGCAAAAATGGAAGTCGACCCGGACCCATACCCAATGAATTGAGTCACGAGCTGGGTTCGTCCACGGGGCGAGACGAGTTGCGACTCGCCAAATGGCAAATTGGGGCGGGGCGGGGCGGGGGCGGGCCAATTCACCCCGTTTGACACCCCTAGTTCTAGGGGCAATTTTGCCTTTTATGATGAAATTTAAAATTTTAAAGGACTTTTAAGGAGGGAAAGTTAAAATTTGTGGGACTTTAGGAGGGACAGTTTTTTAGAGAGTGTCTTTGTGTGGTTTTTTGTTTATGACCTGTACTTTAGTCCAAATTAACTCTATCTTAGAGACCTTAGACTAAGTAGCTCCCCCCCCCCCCCCCCCCCCCCCCCCCCCCCCCCCAAAAAAAAAAAAAAAACAGTCCGTTTGGTTCATGAATTATTTTAGGTGCATTCTGATTACCAGGAAGGCATGAATCATAGTACCAGTAATCACTTTACCAGGAATCTGAATTCTCAACAGAATGTTAGATTCACTGTAGAATCCTAGCTGGATTTTAAAATCCAGTGTTGGTTGGGTTAAGGAAAATGAAATAGGAATTTTATTAAATACCTAAGCTATCCTTGAAGACTAAAAGAATATATGGGCTAAAATCAAATTGTTTAACTAGAAGAGTTGTTCAATTGTGCTTTTAAAAAAAATTTTGCTTATTCATCCAATGTGTGGGAACCACATTTAAGAAACATAGTATTTCTCGATCAAGAAAAATCTCAAGAAAAATTAAATAAATAAAGTATTTCTTGATCAAGAAAGGTCCCAAAAAAAATTAAATTAAATAAAAATCATAACTTGGGCAGTGAAAATTATTTTCATGTTGGCAATAGAATTTAGGAGCCATGAATAATCAAAATTGTACCATTGATAAAGGTGCTCTTTTCATGTGTACATTGGAAGACACCATGTTGATTATTCATAATAATAATAATAAAATAAATATATAAATAAAAAGAGGAAAAAAAATTAAAAAAAATAGACATCATGTTGACCGTTCAGATAAAGCAAACACTCAAAATAAGCCAAACTAGAGTAATCATAGGCAATGCAAATGTAACAGATGAGACCACATGTCGCCTATGTAGCAAATGAGACAACATGTTTTCATGAGAGAGAGAGAGACATGTACCTTGCGCGTCAACGCTTTCATGGAGGTTTCCCGTTTATTTGTTTGTTTAGTAACCTAACCTATATGTATAAAAGGCTAGTTTAAGTAGGGAATTGTTATTTCTACTCCATCATTGAACCAATGCACTCCATGGTACCACTATCAGAGCATGTGGTACCATGTATGTAATGCATGACATGCATGTACAACATGCTTTAAGAATAATACCATGGAGTGACTTGGTTCAATGATGGAGTGGCAATAGCATCACCCTTTAAGTATTATGAAAATGGTAAATTAGAGTCCCAGTAATCTTTAAGAACACCACTTCTAATATCGGATTTAAAATTCACTCTATTTTCTACCTTTGAATGAATTCTAAATCCGATAAGACCCACAATTCATTAAATAATTCATGAACCATACAAAGATAAATTTTAAGTTACTAATAATCTTAGAATGGAATCAAAATCTACCTTTAGAATCCATGAACCAAATGGACGATAAAAGAAAGAATTGTAGCTTTGAGCTCTAAATGCACACATAAGAAAGAGGGGACCAAAAAGAAAAATCATACAATGAAGGGAAATTCTGAATTAATCCATTTAGCTTTGAGCTCTAGCAATGTACAATGACTTGAAACTCAGATTACCATGTTATTTAGGCCCTTAATTTGCCCATTTATGTCCTCTCATACAACATTACAACCACCTAAAGACGAGTTTCTTTTGATTTTTTTTTTCTCTAAGGGTGCGTTTGATAGACATTTATTTTCCATGAAAAACATTTTTCTCCCAAAAATTTCACATTTTGTGGTGTTTGAATGCCTAAATTTGCCATACACTATTTTGTCACAAATCAGGT